>WOGO01003475.1:0-14308 GCA_015342085.1 Leptinotarsa defecta | reverse complement strand
CCAGTTGGTTCTTACTGGACAATAAAATGTACTTTTAGGCCTGTTTTTATAACCATAATTAAGTACTTGTTCTTACAAAATATTTGTAGCAATTTTTAACAAAACTATTATATTAGAAGAGAAAAGTATTATTTGCATTTATGCAAATATTATGTATTTTGTTTCAAATAGGTGCGATACCCTAAAAAATTTTCGCGCCTCGGGTGGGATTTTCTGTGTGTATATAGTCTATATGACTTTAGCCTCCCCTATTCTCCAATGCACGAGCCGTCACTGGTTCAAACACTAATTAATTAGTACTATTTAGGCACAAGACGATCTCATTATGAGATCAGGTGAAAAAACTGTAATGTAATAAAATTGCAATTGTATTATTATTATTATATATCGCAATCACTTCTAGATCATCTTTGAGATATTATACAACCTCCTGCTGCTGGTGAAGATGTGCATCCGCAGCCGTTATCTTGGAATATAATGAAATGACGAGACAATTATACTGTCGTCAGCAAAACAATATATTGGATTCATCGTTTGATATACAACAAAGCGGGTTAGAGACAATATGGATCCCTGGGGAACACCAGCGTTGATGATAAAAGTATTTGAGAGACATCCATCGACGGCCACTTACAGGAAACGTTCTTTTTGGAAGCTATAGAGAGCCATACACAGAAATGATTCTACAAGCAATAGCATCGAAGTTTGGTCAGCAAACCCTTATCCACACCCAGTCGAAGGCCTTGGAAATATCATGCAAGGGCAATAGCTCTTGACTCTCCATGTTTCTCTATTGCGTTATTCCAAATATGGGTGACATACGATAGAAGTTGATGTTTGTTTCTGAAAGCCATATTGATGATCGCTCAAGATGTTAAAGCTTTCCAAATATTCAAGGATATGGTGGTTTACGGCTTTCTCCATGATTTTTGATATCACTGATAGCAAAGTGACTGGTCTGTAGTTATCTGGAAGATTTTTCTTGCCCTTTTCGGGAAAGGGTGAACGCGAGCAATCTTCCAACAAGATAGAAAACCCCCGTTCTTGTAAGACAGGTTGAAAAATCTGCAAAACACTAGTGCGAGTACATTTGCACACTTTTTAAGTACCATGACGGGCACTTCATCAGGGCCAGACGCTTTTGTTGATATTGAGCTGCTTCAAAATTCGCCTGACTAGTCGAAAAGTAATTTTCGGCATTTTGGATTGAGTAATTTCATTTCGTGGTATTCCAGATTTCGTAATAAATGACTAATCCTAATAACATATCTCTCTTATAAATTCCATGCAAGTAAATTGGAACAAGTAGATTATGGTACCGTTCAAAAAAATATATCTGACATAGAAGTCAGACATTAATGGAACAAAATCAATCTCTGACATCCGGCCTCCATATTCTAGCCCTCTGGGAGTCACGAAAGGGCCTAACAGGTAAAAATATTTAACGACAGGCTAATGGGAATTCCTTAGGTGAAATAAAATTTCTAAGAAAGTAAAATGTATCGAATAATCAAGAAGGGGCACGTCCCTCAGTTTATTTGAGTCACTGCGAGATAGCGCACCAACAATGAAAAATGGTTATTTATAAAATTTTGGATTATGTTTCTCCTAAAAAGTTTGAAAGGTGTACGAAATACCAGTTGGATAGTGATGAATATCAAGTGAGTGCATGATAAATGTTACTAAATTCGTGACGAAAGTGTAGTTGGATAATTAACCACAGTACTGGTAAAGCATGGGTAAAACAGTCTAAAGAAGTACAGAGTAATGATAATTATCGTTATAAATAAATATTCCATTTTCTTTTAATCATTTAATGTGATATAAAGCAATTGTATTTTCATGGCCTGTTATCGGATCAGTTAGTTGAACTTTTCATATGACTTCCTTATATTTTCACATAGTTTCTACGGTGATTCTGATCGAAAACTAGACTCCTCGGTTTCTAATTCATGGTAGTCTTGAAACATATTATATCAACCCAGTTGACGCAAAATCACTGTAACTGATATTTTAGAAACACACAGGTTCTTATATATTTATAAGTATTCGGATCCGAACTTAAGATAACTGTTACTTTTTTCTAAAGTTTTTGTGAAAATCTTGAGTCGACATATAAATTTCACATTTTCGTAACTTTTTCTTGAACTATATTTATCATTATTCATGAACATTCAGTTATATTATTTTCAAATGGATGTGACTAGGTGATAAACGATATCTGAAACAACTGATTTGCTTTTGAACTCATCACTTAAATATATTTCGTATCTAATACTTTATTCCGGTTAGAAATCATGTTTTCCATGTTTAATTCGATACGATTCTTCGTTTTTTATTTCTGTCTTAGTTCAAATAAAAATATATTGACACTCATATATGATGGAATTAGCCGATACAATACGAAACACATATTGCGTTTTTGTAAAACTGTGTAGTGATAATCTCACAACAAAGTGTTTTTGAATACGTTAGCGATTTATAACAAAATTTATTTATTACATGAAATGTATATGAATAATGAAATATGCTGTGGTTTATTGTAAATAATTTATTAGTTGGGACGCGCTAGGAATCGCACGTTAAAAGGTAAGGCCTCGGTAATCTTGAGCTTGTTCACGGAAAAATATATTGAAACCGATTATTTTATCAAACAGAACCAAGTAATATTTTATTATTGTGAGATTGTCACTGGACTTTTACAAAACCCTAACAGGTGTTGCGGTTGATTTGTATTGTTCTTGGAAAAATCTATCTAGGAGTTGACACCTCGGGTTGACATAATATATAACCTATATTTTGTTGAATATTATTGAATTGAAAAAGGAAACTGATGATCAATTTTTTTTTTTCATTTATTGATGAATTTGGCAGACGCTTTATGCAGCAACATAACTTCGATATGATTCAGTAGTTTCATTAATGAATTTCAGTGAAAAATGAAATAAGTAATAGAAAATTATGTCAAATGGTTATATTAAAAAAAATATTCGGAAGGTTCTAGGTAAAATATCACATCACTCTCCTCAGCAATATAGGGTATTGATCAGACGAAAAAATAATTAAATCGTAACCTGAGCATAACCTCAGTTGATATGTAAATACTACGACCAACGATTTTTTATCTGATCAATACCATAGATTGCTGAGGAGTGTGGTGTGATGACTGCTGCCTAGAACTTTCTGAAAAATTACTTTTTAGTTTTTAGTACGTTATGTACATCATTATAATTTTCTTTTCAATAAAACCATTCAATATTTTTTTTTACTTATTTTATTTTCAAGTTTTTAGTTTATAATTTTTCTATTGGTTAAACCTTATCATTTGATACACATATTGAGGGAATTGTAAAAAAAATGTATTCCGCCATTTTGTAACTGCGGTCATCTTGAATTTCCATATTTTTCAGACTGTTCTACTATTCTACTAGTAATGTCTTGTCATTTGATACCCATATTGAAGGTCTTGTGAAGAAATATGTAATCCGACATTTTTCAGCTGCGGCCATCTTAAATTTGCATCTTTTCAAATTGTACTACTGTTCTACTAGTCAAGCCCGTGTCATATGATATCCATATTGAGGTAGTTGTGGAAAAATGTGATCCGCTATTTTGTAGTTGCGGCCATCTTGGCTTTACAGTGGTACAGAATTTAATAAATGAAGTTAGTCTTGCATATAATACAACTGCCATAAGCGATTTTTAATTATTGGAACACGCTTGCAGACCGTTTTCGAGTTGTTTAGCCACTCGTCAGTGCACGGTAGTGTATATCATCAACATAAAGTTGATTATTTCCGATAATTGAAAATCGAATTGCTTTAGAGTATCATTCCCCGAAACAACCGCATATCCGAAATTTCGGATATGCGGTTGGTTACCTCGTTTACAGGCAGATGGGGCGATGACAAACATGTTAGTTGTTCGCTTGAGCCTTGTTCCACCATCGGATTTATGTTGATGATAGACACTACTTTGCACACTACTTTGGACTGGCCAAACAGCCCAAAACCGGTCTGCAAGTGTGTTCCAATAATTGAAAATCGATTGCGGCAGTTGTATCGCAAAGACCATATGCAGGAATAACTTCAGTGAAGAATCCTGCTCTGACGTCTGTCGGATATAATCCAACGACCTTCGTGGTATTAGCCAGGAAAGTAGTTGTTTTCTGATAGTTATCAGTCCATTAACCTACAGTATAGGTAATTTGAAACTGGCCTGAACGAATTGTTTTCTTAGATAATTTGATATATCTTAATCATGTGGCTGTGATATCAACTCACTAAATCTGTAAATAATGTACTCAGTTTTTTCATCTGTTGGTTTGTTTAATTTTTCACTGGATTAAATTATTTATTCATTTTCAATTTAAGTTATTTTTTCGCGGGGATGTTTTCAATACAACCGAATTTTTCTCGTTACTGTTCGTTACTGTAGGTCAGTAAAGAAAAAGTTCAAAAGGCATGAATATGAGTTTCCTTAGAAAAATTTTCAATGCGAACTATTGAAACTGATTTTATTATAATTTGTTACATGATGAGAAATAATTGTTTTTCAAGTTGAATGTATTTTTATATATCCTTAGACATCATTGTTGTGTGTATTTTCATTATCGGTATTGAACATTTACTTTTCTATTGTCGAGTACTGCATTGTTAGCAAGTAGGCAAGAGATACTTTGTGTTTCACATTAACATATCCAAATTGCTTTTTACTTTATCTTATTGTACTTTCGTGACAAATGCATCAACACCTGAAGTGATACCAGTACCCAACGAATAAACTTCCTGTTTCAAAACTAGGTTCAACAGTTTTTATTTTGTGTCGTATCTGCTCATTTGGCCGCGCATTTCAACCTGGATTCTAGTTCAACAACTGAAAACATTAATTGCTATTTTCATAGTGTTCGTTTTGTGTTCGCAATATACAGCTCATTAACCTGCTACCTACCTTGCCAGATTTGAGAGAAAGTCACGTATTATTAGTGAGAACGGCCCTATTAGCATTTTTTAAGGCCGGGAAGTTATAAAATAAGCAAACAGGTCCAATGTATTGTGTGCAATGAATTGATTGTAAATTGTAAATATTTTTTTCTTTGCCTGGGAAGGTTCAATAAACTCGTTCCTTGGAAAAGGTATCACTATTATAAAATTTAAAACATTTTTGGAGTAGGAAAAATAGAACGTGTGTTCTGTTTTTACTGCTTTCCACCGTCCACTCCATTGACAGGCTTCCTTAGAAAATCCTACTGCCCGAGAGCCTGTGATAAAAACCTTTGACTTGTTTTGTATTCCAAATGAACTTATGATACGTCTATGCCTGGATTCTCAATAGTAATAAACTGTTAATAACAGCAATTTAATTAACCAAAATTCCAACAGAACACTTTATTTCAACTATACGCGTTCGCTGGTCACTTTCTCTCCTGCTGATCCAAGTTCTGAACTGATATAATCTGTCTCTGCAGATCTGTATAGTTCAAGTAAAAGATATAAGGCAATCTTCCCTCCAACAACTCCCCTTTAATAATATAGTTTAACTAATTTCGTTATTCGCTTCAAAAACACTTCACTAACTTTCTTCGAAAGCCTCTGATAATTCCTTTTCCATATTCTCTGTTTCACTGTCACTATCGTCATTTTAATCAATAATTAATTGATTTCCACCATTAATATGGAAGTGTCCAATATCCATATAGTCTTAAAATTACTTTTGAAACCTTTTCTGCCAGTCTTCTTCGGTAACATTAGATACTTCTTCTTTAATTTGCTCTATTACCTTATTATCAAATTTTGGAAAATTATTTTTACGTCTAATGCTTTGCCTCAGTTTTTCCCAGATCAACCCGATGGCATTGAAAACACAAAAATAGGGGGGAAGTCTCAGTATGGTGTTTCCATACTTTTCAGCAATACTCTCAAGGGCATACATTCTTATCCATTAAAAAACTTTGAATTTCATCTTAACTCGATTTTTTATTCGGTACTTTGATGAGCTGTTGCTAATGATAAGAAGCGTTGTCAAGACCTATTACACTATTCGCATCCAAATTTGGGATCAATGCGTTTTCGAACCATTCCTCGAAAATATTAGCTTCCATGTTCTTATGATAGTCAACATTGCAGTCCTCAAGTTTTCTTCCACATAATCTCGAAGAATTCGGAACCCATCCCTTACTACCTCCGCATTGCACAATGATTAGTCGCAATCCTTTATTTGCAGGCATGCTGGGCGTACACATTCTCGAACCATCAGTCCACCCTTTCGTAACTATATCGTGAGTGTCATACTAAGTTTCGTCCGAATAGAAAATTTGCCGTTGTTCTTGTCTATATTTAATTATTTGTTCGGAGTATTTGTTACGCAATTCCACTATTCTTCTGCTTTCCATATCTGCTTGAAGTCTTTTTATTATTTTTAATCTAAATCCTAGTTTCTTTATCCAATTTTGAAGAGTTTTGTCACAGCAGCACACGTTATGACCAGAAGTATTTAATTTCTTCCTAATGATTTCAGTTGTAGGAATATCATTGCTTTTGTAAAAGTTGTATATTGTTTTCTTCAACCATTTATTATATGGACATCTAAGGGTTTTGGTAATTCCGTATCACATCTCGTCTTGCGTTCATAAGGTTTGTTTTTTACGTACAGTTGAGAAAAGGAATTTTGGTCAAATCTGAAACCAAACTTAAGATATATATTTTTATATACGTTGAAACATACTCTCTGTGTTTCAATATTGAAATGCATCCGAATCTTATTGACTGCTATCTCTTTTTCACATAGTTCATCATCGGTATGGAAATCACTACACAGGAAAAAGTCTGCGTTGTTATCACACTCGTTAGTACTATTAGTACTTATCCACAGACGCTACATTTTAAACATATAACTGCACCAATATCGAATTTCAACACTCAAATCGCGATCAGTTCTGAACTGAACATTGACAACACGACGGCTCGCATTCTATTCGTCGCCGTAACATGACAAAACTCGGTTATTAAAAAATCAACGAATACGAACCGCCAATTCTTCAGTCCACGTGAACGAGTTGGCAGCGGCTTTATTTCTCTGTATTGTTTTTTCAACTTTTGAGAACGCTGACACTCCAAGTATACATTATACCGGTTACTTCGACTATACCTAGAAGAGGTATCTATAGTATGAATGAGGACACCATTGTACGTATTTTCTTCTTAATCTTCCTCTTGAAAATGATCACTTGGTGATCGAAACACGGGTCGAGGTGTTTGGTGTTGGGATAAAACTCCAGAGAGTTCACTACTATCAATGCTTTCTGATAAAAAACTCTAGAATGCCCTATTCGGGAATTCATTGAAAAAAATATCTTACGACATATTGGGTAATGTTTTCAATTGAATTGAGTGTTTTTCAAAAACCGAAGTTAGTTTGTTTCATTTAATGATGGTGATCCGAAACCGAAATTTTCATAATTAGGGACTCCCAAAGGCCCGTTTTGGCATCAGTATCATTTGTACTATACTACTATGATATGAATTTCATAGTCGCTGAGAAAACATGTAGGATGTATGCGAATGAAGGATGAGGATAATCTGTGACAGAGTAATTCAGTCTCATTCTACCACCGACCAAAAAATTTGTTTCAAATGACAATGACAATAACAAGGTATTTACTAATGTCAGTGTTATACATTACTGAGTTATTACCATGCTCACGTTTAATCCCGAATTATATATGGTATTTGTCTTCGGTGTGGTTCTTGTTCGGTGTCAAGTATGATTGTTGATAAAAAAAATATACACTTTTTTAAGTTATTGTGTTTTTCGCCAACAGCACGGTACAGTGCCGTACACTTTTACATATGATCCGACCAAATGGGTACACCTAAGCAGTTAAATCCAATTTTTCTTGGAATTTCTGACTACAGGAATCGCCAACCTACAACAACAGCAGAAACTCATTCCAGAGTGAGCCTACAACAATTTCCAGAAGAAACGCAATCGAGCATTTTTCTTGAGTTGATGAAATCAAAATCCAAATATATCTCCTAGCATTAGGAAATCTCGGTAATCCCAAACAAATTCTATTCACATCAAAGACCTCCAACAACCTAATCTGGATTCGCCTCTCTAATACAGAGCGGGTAAACACGTTCATGAACCGTCTGAGTGATTAATTTTGTCCAACGACAGCCCAACCATTCCCTATTCTCTTTTAAAACAGACTCTTCATCAAATAGGCCTGAAGATATTGTCACCAATAACATTCCTAGACGTCAACATGTCAAATTCCGATTTTGTACACATACTGAGTTTCAGAAGACAAGTCCATATAAATCCATCAGAATATGTCAATATTCGAGAATCAATTTTAGTGATTCACGATAATACATCAAACGAAGTATATCTGTCACCTTACATGTTTCAAGTGCCGCTAACCCAGCCTTATATCTTCCCAATGTACTGCTGAACTTCAAGAACGATTAACTGAGCTCGACCCTACCTTCTCCAGGAACAACCAAAACTTCAAACGAACAATCGCTCATATCGCCTGATAATAATGAATCTCCTTCTCCAGAAATACCACAGGAACAAAACTTAACAACTCCACAACCTAGCGAACCATCCGTTTCTTCAAACTCCAACAGCTTAAACAAAGGAACTGAAAAATATACGAGCTGATAGTGAGAAAACAAAGACCTTTGAAGAATATATACAAGCAGCTTGAAACTTCATTGACTCAGGGAATTTTGTAATCAATTACAATCAATTCAAAGATTTCTTTCAAAATGTCTATGGATTCAGTGACCTTCTAAGCGTAGCTAAACAGTACACTAACGATGTGCAAGACTTATTGGGTATCATAGGCAGCATATATCCGTATTTGAACGAAAGATCTGTTGAAACAAGATGCATAAAGTTCAAAAAATAAAGAGACAATTACTGGCCGAAGAGAGATACAGAGAGCAACTCTTCTTCACAGGAACTCTGATAAATCCTTTTTTAGCTCCGGGTTTGCGAAATGACGTTCAGCATCAGTTCAGAAATCAAGACAGTTCTTGTAGAGCAATGCAAATTTGCAAGTCAATTGCAAAGTCATACAGTTTCTAGCCTCAATAATGTGAATAGTTTACATTTCATGAAATGATAATGTTTTCTTGCTAATAACTCAAGGGGTTGATGCAACATTTTTTTAATAAAAAAATAGTTACGAATACAAATCACAGTTTCTGTACCGTGCAAGAATATGTCAATGTGACTGTATGCTCTTTTCTTTTCACAAACCTGGCATGTTCATATTTCAAGTCCCATTATTATTTTTCTGAAGTTCGTGTCAATCGAGCCCTAACCCGAAGCTCTGACACATTCGGAGAGCGTGTGGCGCATTAATCAATGACCACTTTCCTTATTTACTGGACATGACGGAAGCAAGGCATAAGGGTAACTGGCCTCTCGCGATAGGCCTACACCTAGGTGTACGTGATCATCGGTTCCAAAAATTATGTATCCCGAATAGCCGTAATGGGCTGAAGATGGCACCCTAGTATAGTCTTTAGACTCGAGAATAGAAAAGATATTATTCCACTAGGGAGTCAAACAATCAGATAAATAACACTAGCTAACACATAAAAAAAATGCGACTAACATTATAATGGCTATACATGAGAGTTTAAAGCATCCTAACTGCTACTTCAACATCAAAAATTTTCCATCTAGTAAAGATTTTGAGTTATAGTTATTTTTATTCTATAAAAAAAATTTCACATATTATAAGGAAATATAAGATCGAAACAAGAAAAAAAATATATATTTTCTTTTCGTAATTTTCTACTTCCTTTTTTTCCCTAAAAACTCCAAAACAATTATTTTGAAGGAACTCCACGCAGCTAATTCAACATTACTTAATTTTTGATCAGACTGATGATCAATCACTTAGTAGTTTTCTAATTTGTGTTCCAACAAAAATACCTTCCTTTGAGCTTTGCTTTACTTAACTTTGAAAAAACGTGTTTAAGATATTTAAACGCATCACCTTCTCAACCTAATGCCAAATCATTGGAACTGCATAGAAGAGCGGTTGCCATTTAACCAGTTACTTAGATTTTCTGCACGCTACGCTCTCATTGGCTGGTGTCACAGAATCGATGTTGGTGATCTACTATGATTGCCTCTCAACTATAAATTCACCGGGTGATTGTTTATAAGCTACTGTGAATGAAAATGTATGTAAGCTTGCTCTATCTCAGCATCTATCATCTACTATCTACTGAATCTTATCAGTTGACGACTTTTTCCTTGACTTACAGTAACCTGATTTTTTTCATTATTTACTAGAGCATGTTCTGTTATGAACTTCTGAGGATACATTGAAAAAACATAGACATAATACTAACCCATATCTCAACAGTGAACTCTGTGAACTGTTCAACACGTGTTTAAAACAAAACTATTTTAAATTCAATAATACATTTTATATACAAAACTCAGGCCTACCGATCGGATCACCGCTAAATCCGTTACTAGCGGATATCTTCCTAAATAATTAAGAGAATTATCTCATTTTAAATAACCCTCTTTCCCATTAACATATTGTGTTCTGGTTTAAATATGTAGATGATGATTTAACGAGATGAATAACTCATTACTTGAAATTCCTCAATAGTCTATACGGTAAAATCATATTCACCGTAGAGACAAAAGAGAACAATGAGATACATTTTTTGTATCTGAAAATATCCAAAAACAATGATAAAATCGAATTTACCATTTTCCGAAAAAACACATTCACATATTGATTGCATAATATTTTGACTCTTTCAACTCGATTTCACAGAAATGACGTCAATGATACATAGGGCTTTCACAATACCCCTTTCTAATCGAAACCTTTGAAGTGAAATCGCAATCATTAAACAAATAGCAGTTAATAACAAAATACCTGTTACTCTAGTTGACAACATTATAATGAAATATAAACAAAAATCAGTAATGAAAGAACTATATTTAATTTCCATAAGACCAGAACACAAATATGTTAGTATCAATTTCATGCAGGTAAAATCTTCCAGAATTTCCTCTCCTGTATCTATAACCCAGTTCCCAAAACCTACATTTTATAAAAAATTTTAGTTATTGTCATTGAAAATGTAGGTATCAAATTTTAATATTTTTAATCAAAATATGTATTTTTTTACAATGAATATAAGGATATACCTTACGTTTATGTGAAATTTTTTATTTTCAATGAGTATTGTTCTATAAATTTTTCAAGTCGTATCTAGCAGTTCTCGCTCTTATCTCAAGTCAGGGGTTATTCGATTGTGAGCATATGGAAATTTTTTGTCCAGACTGACCCTATATTTGCAACATGTCTGTGTCACACGATAACACTTGATGAATTGCTTCCATACAAGTTGGCTGGCAAAATGAATTACTTTTCATTTATCACTTCTGTGATTCACAAAAAGTCAATCTTATCGAAGATGACATGAGAAATGATTTCGTTTCAACCAAGCTACGATTGAAGAAAACGCACTTTAAATCCCGAGTACATCAAGTTTGATTGATTAAAATATTTGTAAGAGACTACAACTCTCGAAATTTTGCTGAGCAAATGCCTTCAATGTATGATAATTCGATAAAAAACTCCGTTTTGAAATGACTCGCACATACGAGGTCTGTTCAAAAAATGTTAAAATTTCGCGGGCTCTGTACATTCGTTCAGCGATTTTCTGCCAAAAAAAAGATGAAAAAATTTGCATAAAATGTATACAGAGTGTAGCTGAATGAGTGTAAAACATTTAAGAAGGTGATTCCTCATCGAAAAAAAGATAGGATCTTTCATATAAAGAAACTCCATTGGAGCCTCTCTTGTTAAGCTACAGCCCCTTAAAAGGGGGTACATAAAATTTGTATAATAATTTTTTTCACAAGCACTGAAAAAGTTACAATATTGAAATTAACCTGACGTTTTGTACTACTAAAAAGACACTTAGCCAGAAATTTATTTGGTTCACCCCATGGTTGTAAGGGGTGGAAAACGCAACCCCTAAAGTTTATTTCCAGTGTAACTTTTTGTCTTTAATACCATTTGAAAATTTATTTCCGATAGCCTGTTTCATTCTAAACAAAAAATGTCTATTGGGTTTTTCGCCCAAAACAAACCAGTTCGCAGCAAAAAATTATTTTACGAACAACTACAGAGATACATCGTCATGAATGCAAACTGGATGTCCTCTACATCGCGAACAGGAGTACGATAAACCAAATGCTGTAAATGGCCTCAAATAGAGAAATCGAGAGGATTGAGATACGGGGATCGAGTGGGTCAGTTCTGTGGTCCTCCTCGACCTATCCACTGATTTGAATATGTTTCAGTTAAATGCTGACGTGCTTCTTGACTAAAACGGCCGGGAGCCCCATCATGCATAAAAAACATATCCCTTCTGACGCCCGAAGGAACTTCCTCCAGCAGTATTTGATGCACTTCTCTTAAAAATTGAACGTATGCCTCACGATTCAATCGAGGAGGTAGAAAATGAGGCCCAATTAAATCATCCCCAATAACTCCGAGCCACACGTTAAGAGAAAATTGTTCTTGATGGTTAGTTTCGACAATAGCGTGAGGGTTTTAATCAGCGCATATGTGGTAATTATGAAAATTAATAATCTTGTCACGAGAAACACTACATTCGTCTGTGAATTTTATCGTCTTCATGAAGTCACAATTTCTTCTAATCATTTCCAGCATCCAATTGCAAAATTCAAGACGGTTCGGAAAGTCTCGCGGTAACAGTGTCTGTACTCGTTGCAGATGGTAAGGGTATAAGAGTTGTTCCTTTAAAATTCGAAATACCATCATATGAATAACATTTCGCTGGAAAGCAATCTTTCTAGTACTGGTAGTAGGTTGTTCTTCAATTAAATTAATTACTGCTTCCACAAGCTGTGGTGTTCGTACTTCTCGATGGCGACCATAATCCTGTGTTCTTTTGTCGAATGGCTCATATTCTCGTAATCGTTGATGAAGTCCAGCAAATATTCGATGTGAAGGATGCTGACGTTTAGGATACATTTCAGCATATCTTCTAGAAGAATCTAACCCATTCCCCTGCGACAGACCGTAAACGTAATGGATATCAGCCATTTCCTTATTATTTGTGTATGTCATTATGTGAATGTGAATTATTGAAGTAACAAATTAAGGACAGAACAACAACACACAATTAGTAATAATTAAATTTCGAAAATTCACAAACTGACAGCGTCATACCAATTTCATTGTCACTATCGCTAAGAGCGACCTATTAGATGGATTAATTTCGTATTTATGACGATGTATCAACCTTTCTTGGGTTTCTTTCCGTGTTCTGTGTAATTTATCCCCATAAAGATTATTCTCACAACGTTTCGGCAAAGTCTCATTCGCCATCTTCTGGTGATATCTGAAGTTTTTCAATTAGACTGATTAGTTCGAACTATGTGTCTCAATTTATAGGGATGGATGTTCCCATTTACCTGTGTTGCTGCCACTACCTGTGTTTGCTCAACTACGTGTTTTGAGCTGCCCCTCCTGCCTCTGTTATCAAACCTGTATTGTCATATGCTGAGTTTTGCTTCTGGGTTTGAGCGGCCTGTTTGTTTGTGTGAAGCGATAAAACGGATCTCCAAGTTGTTGGTAATCTTTGCGCATCATCCCTTTTGTTCATATTATTAGGTCGTTTTTCAATTTTGATAGCCTCTCTGATTGTTTGCGAATAAAAGTTTTCATTGCTTGCTAGTATTTTTGTGTTATCGAAATTGATGTTGTGTCTTGTCTGCAATACGTGTTGGAAGAAGAAGACGTGGTGACTTCAGCCTTCACTGCTAGTTTGTGTTCATCTTTGCGTACGTTGATGTGTATGTTGGTCTGGCCGATGTAAGTCTTATCACAATCGTGGCATGGTACTTCATACACCTTACGACTTCAGTGGTATCTGATCTTCGGGATTTTTCGATATAACTTTCATATACCTCGCTGCCTATCCGTATTTTTTAACCTTTCACAATCTGAAAAATGAATCAAATATAATCTTTAGCAGGTTTATTATTGATAACCCAGAGAAGCAGTATGGAATATGCTATTCTCAGTAGCTCACCATGATGTATGACTGGGAAGACGGTTCATAAAAATATCATAAATCGCTTCGTTAACTCAGGTAGCGAGTTTTTTTTCAATTTCAATATTTGTTTGAAGGTGGTTGACAATGTTTCATGGTGTATTTCATCAGTTCGGACTTCCATTGTCTAATATAATATAAATTGATTTGATAACCCTGAAAAA
>WOGO01003474.1:0-12508 GCA_015342085.1 Leptinotarsa defecta | reverse complement strand
AACAAGTGTGTGTTAAGTGTGATCTGTCAAGTCTAGGCAAATGTTCTATCAAGTGAAGTTAATATAAATTCAATAAATGAATTCTACAATACTTGATTATTATCACATAGTTAAGAGGTTTCTTTGCCTCTAAACTTTGTGAAACTTTTATTATACTATATTTACCTACTGCTATCATAGAGATATATTTATATCATATTTCTTTCACTTAGACTAACATATAGTTTGACAAGTGAGCCAATTTGATATAGTGCTAACCTTGATTGAGACATCAGGGACTGATCCCTTCTATCACACTACCGACCGAATGAATATCGTCTACGGGGGATGCACGCTAATACCGTGTTGTGAACATTAAACAGAAAGTCAAAAGAACTCATTTAAGAAAACGTAAGGGTAGGAAAATTGAAAAAAATTAAAATTGAGAGAGGAAGAGACCAAACAACAGTAATGTAATGTTATTTTTGTTTTCTTCTCAGCAAACCCTTTCATTGGTACCCATATTATGAGGGCGCATAAAAATCTAATCCGCCATTTTGGATTTAGAAGGAATTGATGTTATTTTCTGCGTACTTTTCAGCAAACCATTTCATTTGATACCCATATCATGGCACACCGCCTACTTTGGGCGGGGACTAAGTGGAACTACTTTGAAGGGCAATAAATTAATAATTTTTGGAGATACATGAAAATTCATCTTTTCTTTTGAACAAACATCGTACATTGGAAGTTGAATAAAAGCTTGCAACTTACCTTGATGGTTGCCGGTTGGTAGTTTCACCATTTTCGTTGCAGGATCGATCGCATCATCCCATATTATGCTGATTCTTCTAGATTGACCATGGGATTCCAGCATTTCTGCGAGAGAAATTGGTTCTGACTCAGTTTTGGTGGTAATGGTCCGGTCGGAGACTCCCTCTTTCTGCAGATCCATTGGATCCGATTCACGGGTAGTGTCACGTGACGGTTGTTTCAATACGAGTGTATCTGAAGAGTGAAAAATCCGACCTATAGGTGGAATTGGAATCTTTGCTGTGAAATTAATTTATTGAAAATAGTTTTCTCACACCAGAACGAACGTACTTATCCGATAGACTGCGACTCAGTTAAGCTAACGCCCAGACCCACTTTTGTCACTCGAAATTTCTAGAACGCCGCCTCTGTTCGAGGATTGTTTAATCGGCTTCCAAAGAGTTCCATCGAGTTGACGTGAATGTTCAAATTTCTCGGGCTACGTACTACTAACGATTTTTTAAAATATTTTTATATTGGTACACTCGTCTCGAACATATGTTCACGGTTTCAGCTGTTTAGCATGTTCAGTTTGTTGGTGAGAGGCATAAAATTTAGTCGTATTTTGCCTGTTCGGCGATTTTTTACTATCGAAAAAAGTAGATCAACGAATTTGCATAAAATTTTGTCTGATGTTGATGACGCATGTCATCAACAACGTTGCCACAAGTATAATTCTTACTATTTGATTGCTTCTGTGAATCCATGCCTGATTCTTGAGAGTGAAGTATTGGGAAGTGGAAATCAAAAGGCGCCTTGAATTGTGGCTCAGTCTGAATGAGTACTTCGGAAAATATGGGGATGTTCGATCTTTTTTGGTCGCGAGATGTCACTTCGTCCGCTAGTCGTGCAGATTTTTTGTTCACAGATTTGACATCTTTCGGTTCCGGAACGTCAGGAATCTAAAAATAAAAAACGAACAGTTTATATATCTTTATGTAGGACTTCAATAAATTAAAAAGACCAATTCTATCCATGCTTTCCACCTTTTGGAGAACGATCACGATTTCAACTCTATGTACGACATAATGTAGAAGCTGAGGGCAGAAGTTGAACCTACTGGAGTCTCTGAAAATAAATAGGGGGTACCCCTATGAAACGGCTGAAACAAAACTAAATTATGAAAGAGAAGCGACTCAAGAAGAAGAAGAAATGCAAAAACCATTTGTGAGAAAGGGCTCGATCCAAAGAACACCTCCAGAAGCGAGAACCGTACCCTTTCCGGAATAGAAGAGCTCAGTAGTCTTCAAGAGAAAGTGAATAGGAGCCAAGCAAATAAAAGAAAAAAATGTACACAAGAAGACTTGCCACTAGGAAAGCACCAGGCCCGGACCAAATTCCAAACCGGCCACTGAAGGTCCAACCGAGGAAGGGTATAGCGACAATGACGAGTATCATTGATGTACTCAGACTACAACCTTTTCCATATCCATTCAAGGATGCAACGGTCATTCACATACCGAAGCCGAAGAAAAACCACTTATTTCCAGACAATTATCGGCCAATAAGCTTAACCCCTTCGTTAAGCAGTAGCAGAACGAGTCATATTGAAAAGACTAGAGGACCAAATTATCGAACTAAATCTTACCAGACGAACAGTTCGATTTCAGATCTGAACACTCAACAGAGCTACAAGTCCTGAGGGTAGAAGATTATGCGACTAAAGGTTTCAACCTGGACAAAAGATACCACATCGGAGCGATATTCCTAGACGTCTCCAAGGCGTTCGTCAGAGTTTGGCACGACGGACTACTAGCCAAAATGAGCAATTTTGGCTACTCGAAACAAATGGCAACACTAATCGAATGTTTTCTAGCAGACGGATGATGCCGTTGCAGAGTAGAACACGAACTGTCTACCATGCGACGTGCCCAAGCCAGAGAACAACTTCAACAAGTTGACACTCTACGCGGACGCAGCTCTACTGACGAGATCTACTAGCCACGCGCAAGACACCAGATACTTTCAACAGCAAGCGGACAGATTAGTGGAATGGGCCAAGCTTTGGAAAATCAGTATAAACCCTGACAAGAGTCAGGCGATACTGTTAATTCAGAGGCTAGTAATCCCGAAAGGGAACGTTATCTCAACGTACAAGAGATTCCGTGGACCAACGAAGCAAGATACCTGGAAGTCACCCTCGACAGGAGATTAACCTTCAGGTTCCACATACGGCAGAGGATAGGGCTGGCGAGATCCGCCAGACAGAACCTTAATCCCATACACGTATCTTTTGGAGGTTAGGGTTAACTAAAATTCATATGGATTCAATACCAGTAGCGTCATCTGTATCATAGCCAACAATCTTTTCAAACCACACAATAATAGTTTTTTGGAAAAAACCTTTGCGACTTTCCACTTTTCACCGATGACTCCATGTCTCTAAGAAAATCAAAATGTTTTTCCTCACTAACTAGAGTGAGCTTTGAATGCATTTTTATCAAAATTATGATATTCATAGTTTGTTTGCAGATTAAAAAAAACCTCGTATATTCCAGTATAGTGATACTCACTGCCTCGTTCAATAGCGTAGATTTGTCCACCATCAAATAATGATACTTCTCGTCGCCGAATACTGTACCGTGCGTCTTTTCCATTTGAAAACTGAACTCCTCTCCGGATTCTTCGTCTGGGACTCCACAATGGCCTTGTCGATCATTGTATAGCTTAATGACGGCATCGGGTTCGGAGTGACACATGCGCAGAAGATCCTTCAGGCCACACTTGAGGGTCTTGCAGCATGTGGCGCACTCTTTGATGTCCACTGCTGTTTCGGACACGACAAAAACGATTAGTAATTGACCTTATTAAGTGATGCGACCCCATGGTTGCCAAATGCGTTAAAATAATGACATTTGACAATTTGACATTTGCTAATAAATAAATAACCTATCTTTCTGAGTTCCTTCTGCATTTTTGCTCTTGGTAAATGAGAAACTGATTTCCAGAATTTGTCTGAAAGAGATTTCCAGTCGTCCTATGTGAAGTTGGGGCTGGGGCTCCAGAATGAAGAATCAGCTATGAAGAAATATTAGATGGTCTGTCCCAATTATGTCCCAAAGATGAAAATGCAGAAGGAACTCAGGAAGATAGGTTATTTATTCAATAGGAAATGTCAAATTCTCAAATGTCATTATTTTACCGCAGTTGGCAACCATGGGGTCGCATCACTTAATAAGGTCAATCGTGCGTTGAAATAGTAGTTTTCAGATCACTGAATACATTTAAGTGACTACGTAGAAAAAACAACGATGTTTGTATTGCAATAACGTGTTCTGAATTCATAGATAAATCGACGTTTATTCTACCATCAGTATTCAAAATTACTGATAGTGTATGGAGCAACCAGCAGAAGCAGTAACGGCTTTTTAATCTGAGTCTAATTTACTTCAGAATTCTCCATTCAAAATTACAATATTATTATTCAGTATATTATGTGGAACTAATTCAATTACATCTTTGAAATCACCAAGTAGTTAAAAAAAAATAACTCCTTGAATTGCATTTTTCATCTAACTTTTTTATAACCAACTGAAAATCTATATAAACCATAGCGTTTACTCGACATGAAGTCTATTTATAAATTAAAAGTTGAACATTTCACTACTCCGTTACAAAGAATAAAAAACAATTCACAGAAAATAGTTTCAAAAGTTTTGCCCTTTTACTGTGTCGTGGTTTGTTAAAGTAAACGGCACTGTCAATATATAGAAATGAACCGGCTGCGAAATAGTCCACGTGGACTGAAGAATTGGCAGTTCGTATTGGATAGTTTTTACTAATCGAGTTTTATGATTAGCTGAAAAGTAATAAAATTAAATTTGAAGTCAACTATACGTAAAATAGTCGAAAACAAACCTTATAAACGCAAGACGCGATGTGATACAGGATTACCAAAACCTTTACGCACTGTTCGACGTTGGTCTGCGAAATCTCCTTCCAGAGATTTTAGCATCGAAGATGAGCTCCGAAGTGATTGAACTACAGTAATCTTTTTATCTTTTATCGGTATGTGAGTTTATGACGTTCAGACAAACAGATGAGGCAGGGAGATTGTTTCATAATATTATGGCGGTGGAATACCTTGAACTGCTTTGGATTCATCAGCAATATCATCGGGATGAGCTGGTTGTTCAAATTTGTCTATTTTCGGCGCAGGTGGTTCAGAACTAAGAACTGACGTTGATTCAGGGTCAGTCCCAAGTGATTTTTGTTCAGTTGGTTCAGACTTGGGACCTGGTATTGATCCATGTTCAAGCCTAGGAGTCCCCTTCGTTGCGACGCATGCGTCTACTGCAGATTTCCTAATATAGATCACTCCATCAACCAGTGCGAAATCACTGGGTTTATCTTCTTCGCTCAGTTTTTTTTTCATGATGACTTTTTCTTTCATGGTTATACAACACCGGCTGGCAAGCTCTGGTTCGACTCTACCTTTCGACATGCATGGCTGGTCTTCCTCCAAAGTTCGATGATCGGATCGGAATGTAATTTTGTGCGGAGGCGAGTGTTGTATGCTTATGGAATTTTCATTTGAAGTCGATTTGTGTCTGTTCTGTGAGGATTGTTCTGAATTTCCTGAAAGCACCATAAGTTTGAATAACAACTGAAATATGGTGTCTACTACCTGTGCTGAAAACTCTGTTGGGCCTAATACACCGATGGCACTAGTCTTATTGCATTAACCGCTTTTTCAGTTAGTACTAACCTTCAAAAGAAAGCTATTGAAATTTCATGATATTCTACTCATTAGTGTTTGAATTATTGTGCTAAGAGTGACACTAATTTTGTTATTATCAAAACAATAGATCAAAAACGATTTCATGTTTCAATTTAATTGTTTCTTGATGGGAAAAAATACCGTTCATCAGAAACAACAATTAAACGTTAGTTTACCGATTTCAAACGTGGTAGTAGAGACACCAATGTTATCAGTGGACATCTAAATGAGACGGTAACACCAGAAACATAAAAAATACACAAAATCGGCAAAACTACATGAATTGAACTTCGAATTGCTTCCACATCCACCGTATTAGCCAGATTTGGTTCCCAGCTACTACTGGCTTCAATTTATGAGTTTCAAATTGGCACCAAAACACTTCAAAGTGCCAAAGCGTCGCTTGTGACGTCACGTTCGAGTAAACTGCATATAAGCACTAGAAGCTCTTCCGTAAACTATTATTTTTGAGTAAATATGAATTCAAAATTGTATCGGCGGTGTGCATTCCTCGATGTATTAATAAATCAATAAAAACTCCGGACGAGTTATTTGTGTTCGTCCCGTACAAAAAAGCAACGCGAAATAAGTGGCTTAAACTCGCAAGGCGGATTCAACGGGAATATTACCCAGTCTTTATATTTGTGAAGATCACTTTGAAGTAAGTATATACGTAAATTTTTAGATTATAAACCAGTATTAGTTCGGCCGAGTGATAAATTCGAAATTGAACTTTTTGAGGTTAGGTTTCATTTTTCGTATCTTTCACCTTCGTTATGTTATCTTTTAGTGTGCACAGTTTTCTTTCGCGTTTTAACATCGCCGTTAGATGCCCTGGAGGACCTGAAATTAATAAATCAATGTGTGTGTGGTTAGTATGTGGTTTTAGAAATATCATTTCAATAACATAATCTCCAATGTTAAACTACAATTATCTTTCAAAAGCTTTGGACTTATTTTTATTATTTGTTTTCGAAAAATATTATTATTGTACTTACATGGAACTTTTAACATATCTGAAGACAAAAGTCTTTGTTTGACGCCAGAAACTCTCCCAGCATCAACAAGTCAATTCTAGGAACATAACCGCTCTTTGCCTTTGTAAATCCTGGTTCCATGGCATACGTTATTTCACTTTTGATTTATCAAACAAAAGAAAGCAGTCACTATCACGATATTAAGTCGTCAAGAAAACCAGATATTACATTAATGATTTTTACTTAATTTCATCAAATCTATTTTTTAGGAAGCCAATCAATGCAAGGCAAAAAATTATACTGAGCACTTGGAAGCAGTGAGCTTTTGCAATTGGATTTGCTCATGTTTACTTACATAACCACAATTATTGTTCATTTGATATTTTACTATACCTACTACTATAAACGAATATAAACAAAAATATTCCACACTTTCTTAGGCTAGTTCTTAGTAAGTACTTAGTCTTGGTCAAGTTTCCATAAATGCTTTTATTGATTTGTCATAGTTGAACTCTTAGTTCTTAATCTTAGTCTCCGCAGGTGTGTTGCACAAACCCGTTAAAAAAATAGTTCAGAGCTCATGTTACAGCAAATAATAATAATAATTTTTTTTCCTTCACCATGGAAAGTACAATAAACACAGATAAAGAGAAGAAGAAGAAGAAAAAAACTTTCAGTATAAAGATGAAAAGGGAAAGTATCAGCCAAGGCTGCTTTTTAACTTAACCTGGAAATAGCAGTAATCAAATAAAACAAAAAAAGTCAAGTGGATAGTGAAACTTTGATTTGAATAACTCGCCTCTGCTTACTAGATAATAATCATACTTTCTACGTGATATTATGTAATAATCATCAATTTACTGACCTGATTTCACAAGCATCCAATAAATTAAGGATGATATCCTGTCTTTCCTAGAAGGTGATGTTCAAACTCAGATTTCTGTGGCACGTATCGAAGAAATTAAAAAAGTAAAGCAGCTTGCGATAAAACTGCAAAATGGCTAGTTTTCAATTCTAAAGACGGAGCCAGAACCAAGCTATTAAATATAACAAGTTTCTGATGAGCAGAACCTTTTTATTATTGATATTTTTTTCAGATTGTGGAAGGTGGATACTCCCAGAAAAAGGGCGATTAAAAATTCGCTCTTGTAAACGGGGCAATTACTTGGCTAAAGTATTTTACATCCAAAAATGTTAGTGAGTGTGTATATACCTGGAGAGCTCAAATGGATGTCTTCTGAGATGTTAGTTCTTTCGTAGGAAGTGTTATCTTCTGTTGAATATTTATGTTCATTGGTCGCTTCATCTTCACTCACTAAAAATCTGGAGGAACAACCTACGAAAACTTGTGACGGGCATATTACTTTCACGGGGTGGTAGTCCAATTTCGTTTTTTTTTTGTCTACCATGGATTTTGTTTGTTTTTTTGAACAACTGGTGAATTAGATGGACGGTATGATGCAGGGAAATGAGATGCAAAGATGACACTGACAACTGACTATGGCTATTCCAGAGTTAGTACAGTCAAACAAGGAAAAGCTATTGAAAACACGATCAGGGTGTTTACTCCGATAAATTCCAGTATTTAGGGTAACCATGATTTGCAAAAGTCCGCACTTTGTGGTATCAATAACGTTTCCATATTTATAACGTTACTTTGAACCTTTGAATGGCTATATTGATAACAATGATCAAGAAATGATAGATTCCATAGAATTAAATACACCACATGGGACATCAAACTAACAAGCTTTAAATATAGGGTCATTCAGTAGGGACTTCCGAACTTTGACGATCACCCAACACCCATACGTCGACAAAATGCAAGATCTGCCGAAAACATCGCCGCTGTCTGTGAGAGTGTGCAGGATAATCCGAGGCAGTCTCTAAAACTTATTGAATTACGGTTGAACGAAAATCCGATTTTAAATAAGATTATGAATTCCCAAGAAGAAAAAAGCAGCTCTGATGCAATATTTTCGTTTTTGCAGCAAACCTACAGCAATGTTAATTCAGAACAGGCAACCGCAGCGGTGTTCTGTTTTTCATCAAAAGCTTTTGTGTGAATTACAGAATACTGCTGGGAAAGCTCCACCACTGTGGAATAAGTGACAATGTTGAGGATCGCAAACAATATCTGAAGGCCTGCAATTCAATTTCTAGCACACTGGATGTAAGGACAGGAGTACCCCGACGTTATATTTTGGGGCCACTTCTATATATATTTAATATATATCAATGCCCTCATCAGTGTAAACATCACCTCATTCACGTTGTTTGCAAGCAATACTACATTATTATGGTATAATAATAACGAGAAAGATCTCCATATACATATTTCCCATGACCCTATGCAAATAAAAGAATGGTTTGATGCAAATCTTTCAATTATGAAAAAACAAACATTTCAACTTTCAAATGCAAGTTAGTTCAAGTGATGCAGGGAAATGACGCTATTTATAGTAATATTACTACTGAATTCTTAGGTATAGACATAGATAAAGACTTGAAATTTGAAGAACACGTACGAACACTCAACAAGAAATTATCATTAGATTGCTTTGCACTGAGAATAATGTCACACAAGTTGAGATTTCATGCAGCTGAAAATGATTATTATGCCATGATTGATGCACTCTTAAGGTAAGGAACAGCTTTCTGGGGCTTGTGCTGCAAACAGCTTCTAATTTTAACAAAAATGAGCTGTAAAATATATATATGGAGCAAAAACTTGTAGACCTCTTCTCAAAAGGAACGATATTTCAACTGTATTTTCCGTATTTACCTTCAAAACTTCCTCTCCTATCACGTTCAAGTCATTTTACAAGACAAATTACCACCACCGCCCAACCCATCAACATGGGTGAGCCGTGGTTACGACAAACACTCAAAAGACTATCTCATCTTACGTTCAGTAAAAGAACAGGTATATCTTCATCGAGAGTAAAAACAAAACAGTAGAGATTTATTTTAATAATTTTCAAAATGATACAAACTAATTTTGATTACTCTTTATTGGTATAAAAGAACGTTTCATAACAATTCAACAATCACCAAAATCAAAAAATGTACACGAGAGATTTAATCAACTTATGATCTTTTCGTTCTCGAAATTATTTCTCCAACACTGAATTCTTTGGAAGATCTGAAAATAAAACGAAAAGTTATAAATTCAGCTATTTCCTTCTTGATTGGAGTTCAGTTCACAACATATTCGAGGTGAAAAGCAAAAATTTCAATACAACTTCAAAAAGTATTCTTGCTTCTCATTGTTTGTACCCAAAGGTGGTTATCAAGGGTGAATTGATAAAGAATCTGCTGGATGACAATAAAGGCCAAACTGAAAAGTTATTTTTTTTTAAGAACAAAACACAAGCACTACAGGTGTTAGTTAAGAATCATTCTGTCTACTGACCCAACAATAGTCATAAAAAATAGAATATTCTTCAACGAGCGAGTGATGACCATATCTTTTCTGTAACTTATATTGGCAATATTTCAAAACGATATTTTTCTCTGAGGGATATCCCGAAAGAGAGTAATATCATTTTCATAACAGGAGGCAAACAGAAAAGCATTCAAAACTAAGTTCTATTATTGTTATTTCAATAAATTTCGAAAATAGTTAAAAAATTGGATGGGTAAAAAAATAAAATGACATCTGTCAGTATGAATTCAACTCAGAACTCTGGTTTCTATCACTCCACAAAGGATCTAATATCGATAAATATTCTGTTCTGAAACCAGTACGCACCTGACAGACAATGTAGCAGACGAACTATTTTCCATTTCGTCCCTCATTTCAACAGCAGACCTTGGTCCAATCTCGTAATCGTCTAAAGACATCTCCGTCTTCATCAAATTTCTTCCAGCGATTGTTCCGCCATCTGATGACCCGTTGATGCAATAACTGAACGATTTGACAACGTTATTTTTGTCCGAAGAAATCGTGTAGTTTTTGAATTCGTAACTGTCATCTTTGACGGATTCGCTGTTGGACAAGTAATAAAAGTCGAGGTTTTGTAAAGGTTTACCTAAGAAAAAAAAGAAAAGAATGTTAAGCTCTGACTCCCCTATATAATTCTGAATAATCAAGTTGCTAATAGGTAGAATTAAGTCAGTGTGAACACGCCTGAGGAAACTATTGCATAGCGAAACACGTTATGGATTTTAATCAAGTATCAGCCAATTGCATGACATAAAACTACATTCTACTTGAAAAAAGTAACACATGTTTGAATTAGGCCACAGTTTTTTCGAGCAATGATGTTAAATTATTTTCAGGTACTTTCCTACGTATTCCATGAGTAAGAAGGCGAAATTACCCCAGATACATTCACAAATAAAAAATAACAAACAAAAACGACCATTTCAAAACAGTATAACTCATGTTCAGACTTCAGACCCACTAGGGACAATATAACTAACCTTCAATCGATTCCCGTTTATTGAATAAAGCGTACTCATCAGACAACAACAAATTACTCTGCTCCAATCCAGTACCAACATTGGAAAAACTGGTAGATGCGTCCACTAAAAGATGGTGGTACTTGTCGGTGGTGCTGTTGTCTCGTTCCGGTGTCAGGTCGTAGTCAGAGCTCAGTAATTTCGTAAAATCGGTTTGCTTCGCGTGAAAAGAGTCGTCTCGGTTGAGGCTTATGTCTGCCGCATAGTCGGATAAATCGAGAGATTTTTGGCTTCGATGAATGAACGACGAGTCTTTTACGGACACGTCTTCGATTTTATCTATCACGGGAGACTGGATTTTTTCAGCAATAGGCTGAAAAATTATCACTCTGTAAAAAGTATCTACACCTTTTCCAACTACTCACTAGCTCCATCCGGTTTGGCGACTTCGGCGAGAACGTATCATTTTTTCTCAATGCTTGTTTCAAAACATAAACTGGTGACTGTATCAAAACGTACTCCTCTTCGATCTGATGATTTTTCAGTATTACTTCACTGGTCCCACATTCTCTATCGCACTGAATAACGTTCACTTGGGTACCTTTGTCGTCTTTAGTGTTTATTTGATCATCTAACGACTTGGTGGTAATTGCTTCAGCTTGCGTATCTGCGTCCTTCATTAGAATAAGCGAATCCATGGTTTGAATATATTTGCTCTCTGTGAATTTCAAATTCAGCTCATTCACGATATTTTGTGAGAAAATGAAGGAGGCTGGCGAAAAGTTTTCGTTATTTCGAGTCGATCTTTTTTCTATAACGTCGAATGGGTGTGCTTTTATACTTGTCTCCATCGCATCACCAAAGCTTGCATTATTATTGTTATTGAGTTTTTCGAAAATAATTTCTTCTTCAGTAGAAACTTTTCTCTCTTTTTCCGTGAGCGATATATCTGTAATGAACCTAGTTTTATTTTATTCATAGTATAGTAATATTGCTGAACAATTATATGTTATCAAAACACTGAGTTTGTCTGCACTGACAGCAGACAAGCCCTATTAGCCTTGAACAGACAACGTGTCACCTCAGGGCTAGTACTAGAGTGCCACCAAGATTCAGCCAGAGCCTCGGTAGATAATAACATTATCTTGAGGTGGGTTAAAGGGCACGATAGAAGTAAAGGTAATCTCTTTAGCCAAGGAAGCGGATGGACTAAGAATTTTAGGACCCAGTGGTACCTACGGCCTGATGACTTCGACAACCGCGGAACTAGCCAAATGTCTCACCCGTACTCAATCCCTAAAGAGATGAGATGAAATCAAAGGATGCAATCATGCCAGGATCACCTTGGTTGACCCTGGGAAGCTGGCGCCGAAAAAATATCTGGCGATGAACAGGAAAAATCTACGATTAACAGTAGTATTTTCTGACTAGCCTACTAAGAAAACACCTCCATAATATGGGGCTAGTGAACACACCTCTATGCAGGATGTGTGAACAGGAAGATGAGACTGTTAGGCATGTTCTATGCGAGTGTCCGGAGTTATCGTCAATAAGAGAGTGTGTGTTCGGCGAGTCTTGGCCTACACCTGCCGATATAAAGGAGATGTCTCCT
>WOGO01003473.1:0-14313 GCA_015342085.1 Leptinotarsa defecta | reverse complement strand
ATTCAAGGTTTATATGAAAGTAGCTGTTTCAGTAGGACTTTCTTTCAGTTTGTGTCTGAAAGTTACGTATTTGCATGATCTACACATCCATGTATAGAGTTATTTATTTTCAAATTGATTACTTTCTTCCCTTCTTTGGAAGATTTCCTCATCCTTTTTTTTGTATCAAGATGGAGTAGTAGAAAGCCAAAAACTTTCTTTTCCAGAAATTTCGTACTTTCCGACAGCTTTAACTATTCACAATACAGGTTACTTCGATTATAAATCGGGAAATATTTGTTGTATGAAAACAATTTTACAATTTACTTAAATTTATTTAAAACAATTCATCACATTTCTGAACGAATCATATCCGAATTCTATCTATTTATTACACTGCAACAGGATGGTACGTCAGTGATGAGGGTGATGTTTATCTTTTGGTTTCATATGATGCGATCTGCCTTGTCCTGAAAAAATAAATCAGTCGCATAAACAACAAATTTTATTCGAATAACACTTTTTTATGACATTTCAATTGTTAAATACAGTGTATAGAATCGTGACACTTTTTTTTTATACAATAGTTTCTTCGGTGGAACACATGCCGCGGTTTTGTAAACTGTTAGCTTACAATAGCTAACAAGCTTACAATGAAGTGTTGTTCACAGGAAAATTCAATCAGTCAATCATCAAAATAACTTCTGGGATAAATACTAAAGTGATTGAAAAATCACTACTGAATTGTTAATGAAGTAAGAAATCGAAAAACGCTGAGTAAGACAAATTCAGAACTTAATGATAATCACAAGCATACAACATTTAATTGAAATGATCCACAAAAAAAATCAAATTCAGTATTTATGGAAACATCTTGCCGTATAGTATGATTAACTATTTCAATGATCTATTTTTGGCTTGAATAAAGATCTAGCATCTAGTATAAGCTCAGTTTGGTTATAGGTTAAGTATAATCTCACATTTGCAATAAGTCAATAGTGAATTTATATCAGAGTCATTTGTGTTACAATTAGAAAAAATAAATTGTTGTAGTCCGCCTGAAATGCTCTTATATGTACCTACTTTGACTACTGATTCTATTTTTTATCTGTTACTACTGAACAGTCGTTCATTGTGAAGACATTTATTCTTCGATATTCGAAATTAGGGAAGTTGAGAACTTTATGTTTCAAGTTGCCATCCCAAGTATGGATGAGAATATTGAACTCTTTATTTCTTCTGTGAAAAATTGATTGTGCAGACTATACATCAGTTTATTTATCAAAAAATAAAACCAAATTGAATCCTGCTGAAATAGTTCAAGGAAGATAACATAAACAAAATTTTGGTACTTACCGCCAGCACTGATTTTTCCTCCATTTCCACCTACACCTACTGATCCACCTCCTCCTGTTCCACCATTTCCTCCACCGCCTACTTGTATGGAACCGCCATTTCCTCCGGCCCCGTTTTCGCCTTTTCCTGCTTCAATCGACCCACCCCCTTTCTTTCCTCCGCCAACACCAACTGTCCCTGCTCCTCCTGAGCCTCCATTTCCACCTCCACCTACTGACAAAGATCCTCCGCTGTGGACTACTCCACCGCCACCACCACTTCCTTCACTTCCACTGCCTCCTTTTCCATCTCCGCCTACACCTACCGCACCTCCTCCACCTGAACCACCATTTCCACCTCCACCTACTGACAAACTTCCTCCTCCATGTTCACCTCCTTTTTCTGCTCCCTGTCCTCCTTCTTTTCCTCCTCCTTGTCCTCCCTTCTCTCCTTCTTTACCTTGACTGTCTACTTCAACCTTTCCTCCTTCTTTTCCTCCGCCACCTACACCTATGGCACCACCTCCGCCTGCACCCCCATTACCTCCACCACCAATTCCTATGGATCCGCCATTGCTTACCCCTATTTGCCCTCCTCCTTCGCCACCTTTTCCATCTCCTTTTCCTCCATCTAAACCTCCTTTATCATCTCCTCCTTTTCCGTCGCCTCCAATTCCTTTTCCTCCGACTGCACCTCCTTTACCATCTCCCTCTTTACCTGCTTCTTCTCCTTTTCCATCTCCTCCGATTCCTATTCCTCCCTCTGCACCTCCTTTACCTCCTTCTCCTTTTCCGCCTGCTTCCCCACTTCCTTTTGAGTCTTCTCCTTTTCCGCCTTCACTACCTTTTCCGCCGCCTTCTTTACTTCCCCCATCAATCTCTTTTCCACCTCCATAGCCTGTCGAAACAATTTTGATATATCAAGACGTTAAAGATAAGATGAATACCTTAGCTTCTTAATTTGGTTATGAATAATAACTTCAGTTGGAGAATCTCATTAATTAAAGCACTTGCCTGGTCCAAAAAGACCACCCAATGGTCCAGAAGATGACGAAGATGGCGAGCTATTGGTTGATCCTTCACTTCCTTTCTCAACTGTAAGAAATATGCTTTTTTGAATTCGCCCTTTCTCGAAATATCCGTCGATAATTTCAGTTTCACTTATTGAGTATTAAAAAAACTCCATTTTCATGAAATGATAAGTGAACGTCTGGTATTCCTTTGAACTCATTGAATCGTTTACCTGATCCAGAGAGACTTCCCGATGATGAGCCTTTGTCTCCTCCCGTTGATCCAAAAGTTGAGGAGTTTTTTTCTCCCCCTGATGAGCCAGAACTAGATGAACCTTTATTTCCTCCCACTGATCCAGAACCAGATGAACTTCCTTCTAAGGATCCAGAACTGGATGAACCCTTATCTCCTCCTGATAACCCAGCACTGGATGAATCTTTGCCTCCTCCTGATGAACCTTTATCTCCTTCTGATGAATTGGAACTGGAACCGGATGAACCTTTGTCCCCACTCGAAGAACTGGTGCCAGATGAACCTTTATCCCCTCCCAGTTCTCCAGAACCAGATGAACCTTTGTCTCCTCCCAATGATCCGGAACCAGATGAACCTTTGTCTCCTCCCAATCCTTCAGAACCAGATGAACCTTTGTCTCCTCCCAATGACCCAGATCCAGAAGAACCTTTGTCTCCTCCCAATCCTCCAGAACTAGATGAGCCTTTGTCCCCTCCAGATGAGCCTTTGTCTCCTCCTAAAGAACCAGAACCAGATGAACCTTTGTCTCCCCCAGATGAGCCTTTGTCTCCTTCAGATGAGCCTTTATCTCCTCCAGATGAGCCTTTGTCTCCTCCTAATGAACCAGAACCAGATGAACCTTTGTCTCCTCCAGATGAGCCTTTGTCTCCCCCAGATGAGCCTTTGTCTCCTCCAGCTGAGCCTCCACCTAGTAAAAAAAGTTTTCATTCATAGAAAGATGAAAAACGGACTCTGTCATTGATATTACTGGTGTCACCAATTTTGGATATCTTTCAAAAATATCTAAGAAGTTAAATCGGGAGAACCTGTCATTCATTATATTTTGTTTTATATAGGTCTTCGAAAAATAAAGATTTTCAAAACTTTCAACTGAAAACCTTTTTGAAATCATTATACTCTCTCACCAAATGCTCAGATTACAATGGCAATGAAATCGACATAATAGTTTATAGTATTTTAAATCTCATATTCTCTGTAGGCAGACAACTATCTCCTTTACCAGATAGCGTTTTTTATTTTGCCATTGATACTGATGAATTCAACATATGTAACCTTATGCAAGGATTCTGCCGAATACAATTTGACAGATTGGAATAGGGTGAGTAATTCACAAATGCAATACTCATAGGTTTCACTGCTTGCAGTGAATTATGCAGAATAACAGAACGCGAATGCGTTATTAAAGCTTAGCTTTGTATTATAATTTTTCTTCATATGTAAGACTCAACTTATTTTCAGTCATTTCAATAACTGTATCTTCTTCTGTACCTTCTCAAAAACGTAAAAAATTATTTTTTCAACTTTCTTCAAGAGTTGGAGATGACTGAAAGTGCTATGTAGTAATTAAACTGTTTTGTACAAACATTGTTATGTGAACATTTGAATAGAGTTTCGATTGCTCATCTTATGGTACCTATCAAAAATTCAACACTCCCAATGGAAATGAAGCTAGTCAAATTTACTCACCCAATCCAAGAAGACCTCCTAGTCCACCAGATGAGGATCCACTTCCTCCTCCTCCCCCTCCTGTGAAAAATCAATTCATTTTTATTTTCTATATTACCATATTCATCTGAAATGTATCCAGCAAATATCTCAAAATCAACTTCGGAGTTGTCCTACGTTCTCTATAAGTGAGCTAAGTTGACTACTTACCTGATCCAGAAGAATGAGAATCATTTTTTGAACCACCACTGTCAGATCCATTACCTGTCAAATGAAATTATTTTTGTCAGTTGTCAAGTCCTCTACAATTATGAAATTTGATCATTTTCTCAATCATTTCCTGTCTGGGTCTAATTCAACCCCTACTCCTAGTAAAAAAAGGGGATGGAAATCACTCTCAGGAAGTTTTACGTTTTGGGTCAAAACTTGCCCCTCTTACTTATGGTTGTCGATTTTTACAAAAAAAAATATCCTCTGGCTGTTCTGCTTTGCAGTACGTTGGCCCGTTCTGTACATCTTTTTACATTTCAACTTTGTGTTTGTAACATATTTTTCAGATAACTTATCAATCTTTCAATAACTAAAGCTAATTGCGACGGGGTGGAATTTAATTAGAAATAATTCTTTCAATTTGATTTTTTCCAAAGAACTATTGCTACTGAATAATTAAAAATGTGTGTAAGCAATTTCTCTATTGCAAAAATTGCAAACTGTATATATAATATAATTCCGGCAAGCATTTGACAAATTGTATCACGTAGCAATGGTGATTGTGTCATAAATAATCATTAACCTGCCAGGTTATCTCTAATAGAAGTTATGATGGAACTGAAACATTATGCAAGTCAGTAAAGGGGGTTATAAGATATGTAATAAATTTTATACTAACCTCCACCAAATATACTGCCAACTATTCCTCCGATAAATGGTATGCCGGTGACGCTCTCAACAATCTGGTTGATACCTCCATTTCCTCCCACTCCTGTAGAACACAAATTTCAATCATCGTGGAAGTACTCTTAATTTCATAACATAATAAACATAACCCGACCACCAAAGACGGAATGATTTTGACTACCCCCAATATGGCATTAGTCATTTTTTTGTCTCTTCATTGACTGATCAAAATTTCATTGAGCCTGATTCAATTTCTTCTACTCCTTCCATCTTTTCATGACATCCATTACAACAATCATGTTTAGATGCTTTCCTGATCCAGGATAAAACATAAGGAGCTGCCTCTGTCTCTTTGTTACAACACCTGCAGCTAATGTTAAATGGCTGATGTCCAAAGACTAACCCTCTAATAATTCTGAGCCGATACAGAAGTTTTTTTGTGAATATTTTTCCGGTAGTATTTCCGGCTGAAACTCCCAAATACCCATTATATGTTTCTCATGGGCCCATTTAATCATCTGCTTCCTTACTATACTCATGTCCTGCAGCAGAGAGCATTAAAATTTTTCATATAGTTGACAAGTACTATTCCAAAGCTACAAATTTCGTTTTACCTGTTTAAGTGTTGATTTCAGATCAATCTGGAATCTCCATCTCAATCATCTTGGTAAATGCTACCAAGGTCGACTAGGGTAGGTAGGTTTATGTTGAACCCTTCCTTGGTTCCTTCTTTTTTTGCTATGTGTCGTTTGAATTTTCTTAGTGCTTTGTTGCATTCCTTCAGGAACTTATTTCATTCATCCAATAAATCTGATTCCCTTCCACTTTAAAAATTTTTCTAGTTTGTTCTCTCATCTGTGGAAGATCTTCATTCTACTGCAGAACATTTTCATTTGATCTCAAGTTATGGGACATTATTTGTTGCGTATATGTACGGTTCTTAGCAAGTTTCCCAATTCAAAGGTTTCCCAGTTTTTTTCTGGGGTTTCGAATGATCCAAAACATTTTCCTCATCAAACACATTCCATTTCCTAACGAAGATTCTCATACGTACCTACATTACTGCTCCACATCTCATATTCACAAAGGTTAATTTATCGTGTACATTTAAAATATTTGAGCTGTTGGCCACAATAAATGACCTCATTCAACGGCGATTTCCTCAGCCCTTTCCCTCTGTACAAAATTAGTGGAGTTTCTGAAGTTTTGTTTTGGAATGACTTTCCCGGATCTCGACCACTCCCATAATTTCTCCCTATAGACCCAGTGATCTTGTATGCGAGCAATATCAAACTTTCCTATAACGACTACTTCAGCATCAGACCATCTGCCCACGACGGTCTTTAATAACACAAATCTATCGACCCTTAAAAACCCTGTAAGGAATAATACTTATTCATTCGATATTAACAAAAACGTACCTGGTATCACTCCACCACCCAAGATCTGACTAAATTGCTTCCCAAGTGAACGGAAAAACTCCGGAATGGTTCTAGCTGGATTGAGGTGAGACAAGACCTTCGCTATCGAGTTGAAACGATCCGTGGCACTCCTTGACGTGAAAATAACGACAAGATCATTGAGACTGATGTTATTCAAAATAAAGTCATTATTAATGTATCCTCGTAACAGCTTCAAGTATACAGAGAATCCTGGAGCATTGTGGAAAACTCTGTCCTGGTTCTCAAGCACAGTCAATGTCTCATTAACTAGCCTGCCCAGATCTTGGCTATCCTGCACGCGAGAGTTGTAATTCAAAATGGCGTTGATGAGTTCCTGAACGTCACCCTTTCCGACGTAAAGCTCTGCGTAGTCAACCAAGATCGTTATCAATCCATCCACACCCTCGTGAGAGCCGCTGCTGGCTTGTTTGAGCAAGTTAAGCACCTTTTCTGGGGAGTTTGCCAAATTACCGAACAGCTTAATGAGGTCAAAGCGCAATCCAGTTTGGGCCAGAACATTCAGCAGCACTTCGGCTCCACTTTCAGCTCTGAAAATTTGGGAAGCGTTCAAGTTGATGTTTCTCTCATTCAGTTTTCCTTCAGAGTACCCCAGTAGTTCGGCTATTGCCAGGTTAACATTAAGGAATCCGTCAAATGAACTGGCGATCTTGAAACTTCCGGAGCCCTTGTACACCAAGCCAAGGGGACCGTTCAGTTGCTCGATGAATTTTTCAAGTAACGTCAGTTCCTGTGGCGGACTTCTTGACCCTCCTAGCCCTTGTATGACTTCTTCCAACTCTCCTTCTACTGGTTGTTCCAAAGTGTCTAGGCTGGACTTCTGGCCCTTTTCTTGAGCGATTTTCAGTAGTGGTTGCAAAGATGAGAGCTTCTGGAAGTAATCGTCGAAGTTGGACCAGATTTCATCGTTGCCGCTCTTCAGGTGGTAGCGAACTTTTTCTGAAATGTTTGCCAGGATGATTGTGCCTTGTTTTCCGTTGAACGCGGCTATTATCTTCGACGAGTAGTCAATTATTGTGGCTGTCTTGGTGGATCTGCTGAAGACGGCTATGAGAGGTTGTTTGTAGAGGACCTGTCGACCACCCTTATCTGAAAACGAAAGGAACGGAAATTGCTGACATTCAGTACAAAAAACTCTAAAGGGGTCACAATGACAAGAAAATATTTTCAATTATGCAGGTTGTTTCCTAATAATATATTCATATTTAGGAAGCATATTTCTGAGTTCATTTCGAGAACAAACTTTGTATAATTATATTTCCTCAACTTGTGATGCACTATTAAGTACCTTTGGTGTAGGAGTGAATATTACTGTAGTTCTATCGCAACACCATCTTCATCTCCGTCACCCATAGTAACAACTGCTAGTAAGACTTCAAAAACCACCGAGAAGTCTTTGATGTTCCTACAAAAGAGTGAGGTCATCCAACACCCCTCTATTGTCACCATAGAAAAGAACAATGAAGATTCAAAACAAATAATCACGAGTTCAAGGGTGGAATTAACTGCAATCGCATCAACGGTATCAACAGAAGAAAGCGATTCTTTTCAGCTCCTTCAGTGGCAGCTTCAAGATGAACCTGGTTAACCGAACAAAGTTGAACCGATATACAAATCTACATTGGCGAACAGCGACCTAGTAATCAACACCGTTGAGCAAGAATGAATTGCGCTGGTCCAGCAGAAGCTAATTAGGTTAGTTCAGTTGGAACAGAAAAGGCTCAAACTAGAAGAGTACAGGAGGCAGCAACTGAAGATCCAACAATATCACCAAGAGCAGAAGCAGAAAATATACAGATTGAATTTGTGCCTGAAATAGTAAGAACGAATTTATTTGAAGCAGCAGAAAGATATGCGATAAGGAGCCAATGCTCAACCCTTTCCAATTGCCAATGCCGGGTTTGTCAGAAATGGGATTGTGTTGAATCCATAGCCTCCTTCTGAATCCGCTCAGCAGTTCAGTTCCACAGGATAGTTTCAGTGCAGCCTAGTCTCACCTTTGATCCACTTGTGGAGGCCGGAAAATTACTTTTGAATGATCGAGTACTACCAATCAACAATTGTTATTTTATGATTTGAAGTCTTGTTATCGTAGATTTTTTGCTATACTTCAAAAGAATGTAAAATATACTTAGTAATATTTTGTTGTTACTACAATAAACTACAATCCATTTAGAACCTATTTCAGAACTTTTTGGCACATTATTACTCGTCCTTCGTAGTTAAAATAATGTCAATTGTGCTTTCTCAGTAACCGACAAGACTACAAAAAAATGAACATCACTACATTTATTAGTATCGTTTTTAGGTAAAGTAGGCTAAAAGAAAGGTAGATTTTTTTCAAAGCGGGTTCCAGCGTGAGTCCAATTCCATGTGAGTCTAATAATAAAAGAATCCCATATGTTGCCAACTTTGATAGTGACACTGTATATACAGAAAGTAATCAACCTAGTTAAATACCTACATATAGGTAATATAATTTCTGAAAACAAGTTAATCTTATCGAAAATACTATATTCATAAGACGATCAAGTATTCAGAATATTAATATAAGAGTTGATGACTTTAGAATTCCCCAGCACCCAACAAAAAAACTTGAATGTCACTTCTCATAAAACTCAGTATTTGCTTCATTGAATATCAGTACAGAAATATTAAATTCATCATTCAACTCACTCCGCAGTGAAATTAACAGATTGAAAAGTGTTCAATGTCTGTTTTAATATCTATTGTAATCTTTTAAGTATTAAATTCATTAGGTTAGGTTAGGTTAGGTTAGCTTAAGTTAGGTTGGGTTGGGTTAGGTTAGGTTAGGTTAGGTTAAGGTACTAGTTAGTGAACATTATGTGAAACAATTATGGAGGAATGGAATAACGGCTATAGCCGAATTACCACCTTTTGTGATGCAAGCACTCTTAGTATCCCACAATAAATATTTCCATCATCATCATTATTATTATCCCACTTACCAGACGACCCATGGCAGACCCAAGCGCAATGTTCATCATTGGCTCGGATCCCAAAGGGTTTCGCATGGTGACCATGATGCTTCACCTCTGCGTGGTGGTGTCGATTTACCACATGATGGGCTTTCTCGTGATGAGGTTTGGCATGGTGGGCCTTCTCTTGATGGATTATCTGATGGTGTTTCTTCTCGTGGATGTTTTTCGGATGATGTAGCTTTTCGTGAGGGTGCGCAGGTTTGTGTTCCTCGGCTGAAAATATTGATGGAGTTACTAAAAATCCTTGTAGAACTTTTTATCGATTTTAGTAGGGCATTTGACACTATACTAATGTCAATTTTGAATCATATAGGAATATCTGAAGATGGTGTTTGATTCTTTAATAATTATCTGAGGGAAAGATATCAGAGTGTGACAGTGGGAGTCAATCAGTCGAACGTTCTTGAATTGAAGTCGGGAGTGCCACACGGTTCAATCCTAGGTCCACTACTTCTTTCTATTTATACCAGTCAGTTTGTTCAAGGCTTGTGTACAAGTTAATTAAGTCATCAATAATTTTTTTGAAACTGCATTTGATCATCTAGTTGGAACCAAGCCAAAAAATGTCAGGGAGATAATTGAAGACAAAGTAAAAATGAAAATACTTAACAAAGACCTGTCCTTTTTAGATCAAACGAAATGTCTGGGGCTCATTCTCGAAATTAATTTGAGATTCGAAACCCACACAATAAAACTTATTCAGAAGGCTTATGGAACTCTTGAGATTCCTAATGGAAATAGAAACTTTCTCACAAATGCAACAAGAATAATGTTATGTAATAATTTAGTTTTGTCTACCATGAACTTTGCTGATTCAGTGTACGGTTCTTACTTAATGAAAGCATACGAGCAAAAAATCCAAAAGATTCAGAATTCCTGTTTGCGTCTCATTGATGGAATTTGAAGGCGAAAAAGTATTTCCAACAAATTGGTTGAAACGTTGAATATGGCAATGCGTAGGCGGCTGCATGCAGCTTGCTTATTTCTAATCATAACGAAGATTCCGATTCACTTTTTTTGAAAAAATTCCATTTCGAACCGATGTTCATACAATCTATATTCGATTAAAAGGTACTTTAACTCCACCAATTCACCATCATGAATTCTTTAAACGGTCCTTCAGTTACCAAATTGGCTACGCGAACAACGGTATACCAAAAGAAATTTAAAAAATGAATGTGATTACTTTTAAGAAATACTATAAGAATTTTTTTGTGAAAGCAATGAATCAAATTATAAGTATATTTCAAATCCTTGAATTGTTAAGAGACCCTGTCATTGTTTTCTCAATCTTTATTCTACGCATATTCCATAATGTTAAGCTTGTGTGAAGTTAACTGGTAGAACAAATCAGTAATTTCGAATTATTGATTTGAATTTCGCCTTTGATGTCAGCCCTAGGATCAGAAATAATTTTCCAAATGTAAAGAATCTACATGTATCCTACATTGACCAGAATGAATACACATTATCATTATTATTACTATTATCATCATTATTATGTGTAGTTCTAGCTCAGAAATTTGTTAGGTGACTCAAACAGTCAATCAAAAGATACTTTTTTTCTCCGATTGGCATTAAACGTCAATTTTAGTGACATTTATTGATCATTGAAGTGGCATTTTCAATGCTTTGGCAATCAAAATGATTTTTAATATCTAAACGTTTCTTTTTTAATCTCGTTCTGTATAAGCACCCGACCAAAAACCGTACCCCAAAATTACTGTAAGTATATTTTTGTGGAAAACATAATTGAACGCAAGTACTTACGAAAAGAACGACAAAATTCAGAATTTCCTTATAATTCCAACTCTAACATGAATAAATGAATCAAAACACAGAAAATGGCGAGCATATCAAAGAATATAACTACCAAAAAAATAAGTAAATGAAATCCTATAATATCAATGATATTATAGGATATTGTGTTGTGGATATTTATAGTAATGTGCGAACAATTTTTCAACAGTATTCCACTTGATAATCATAGTATAATAATATTCATTTGTGAAGTACTGCTACAACCGACCCTATGTTGTTCTTTGGGATCCAAGAAAAGTATTTCACTAACATTTGTTTCTGCAGCTATAGAGTCTTCAATATAACCTTCGGTTATTGTTGATGATCTCCAATTCTCATGCCTTTTCAACATGGTTATTTCTCCTCCACAGTCCACTAACAATGTAGCAAAACGTTTGTGGAAACAATGACCAGTAAATTGATGTGAGTTTGGTTATTTTAATAATTCTGTAATTTCTTCTGGATGGATACCAATATGTTATTTGTATGCCTCACCATTGGTGTACTCAAAAGAAAACAGATAACTAACGCGATTAATCAACCTTCTTCATATTTTCTGTAGAAGTTTTGATGTTCCACTACAACAAATCAGTGTATTTCTTTGTCTTCGTGTCAAGAAGAGTAATAAATGATATTTCTTCCATATCTTCAATGCGATCTGTCAAATATCCGTATTTTTCAATTACATTATTCCAAGCATAAAAGATCTTCCGAAAATAAGTCTGTCGATCTCTGCTGCCTAACACCACACTGATGATCGCTCAAAATTTTAAAACATTCTGAATATTTAACAATGTTTTGATCAATAGGTTTTTCATATTTTTCGATATCACAAAGTAAACAGTCTATAGTTGTTCGGTAGATTTTTTTGTCCTTTTTGGACACATGAAATACTCAATGGAACATAAAGGATCGAAGTTCAAACCAAGCAGGTTTTCTCTAATTACTTCATTCAAGGGTTTATAAAAACGCCATATGTCTTCTATTTATAATAGGACTAAACTTCGTAAGCTCCTTATAAGTGTTTGGGATATGTCTCATATACGGATCTAATACAAAATTTGAATAATAATCAGATATGACTGAATTTTCGACAAAGGGAAGAATTTTTTAGAGCTGAGTAAGCCTGAGAACTTCTTGAATCCCAAATAAGACTTTATCCACTAAAAATATTTAATTTTTAACAAACATTAGTGGAATTCCATTTTGATATAACTAAAATATTAATTTATGAAGGGAGTATCATGGAACATTGAATTCGGTAAATCTATCTTCATTAAAAAAAAAGGATTTATGCAGGAATGCAGACTAATTCAAGTAAACTCATTGAAAATATAGAAGATCGAAGATGAAAATCTAAAAAATGATATGAATATAAAATTCAACAAATTTTCATTTGATTTCGACATTGGTCAAACAGGGAGAACTTCTGCCAAGAAAATGAAAGAAAATAGTACTGCTACTACCAGGTCTGTACGACCCAACGATAAATTTGCATACCCCCCTTACCGAACAAAAAGCTCAGACAATTGATGATCCGTGACTTCTCGTCTACTCCAGTACTGTTTTGACTGTTATGCAGATCGCATCGATTCCTTCCATGTTTAACGAAGTGCGTGATAATTAGGGTGTAAAAGACCGGTGATAGTAATAAGGGGAGTATTTCACTGTATGAACATAACGTGAGTATCTTCGATACGTTGGAACCTTATATCTCATAAACAACAGATTGGTAATAATTTTCAATTATTTCAGATTTCTTTTTTTTTCTAGTAGTGAATATGGATAACAGAAAACTTTTAACTGAGAAAGAGCTTGCTGTAGGTATACTGTGAATATTTTGGGCCGATGAAGAAACTACAGGAGAAGATGGGGCAGGTCCTTCTAGTTCCCAATGTATAAAAGTTGATGATGAAATAAATGCAACAAATATTATTCTTCTTGATGGGGACAAAAGCGAGGAAGGGAAATCTGATCATGAACTGTTCAGAAAGTGAGGATAGTGAGTAGGTACCCGAAAATGATGAAAACTCTGGAGCGGTTACAGAGTATAGTGGTAGTGAAAACGAGGATACTAATGAACAACATTTTGGTGTAGATGGAGTGGAAGAAAATATTTGAAGAAAAACATTCTTCTATGGAAGATTGAGGACGAGCAGGGAATATTCACACCATTCTGCCTGGTCTAAAAGGTCCTGCACGAGAAAACCCCCCATCTGAATCTCTATTACAAGCATGGAGATTGATTATTTCTGATGATATATTGAGAGATTTTTACAAACACTAACAAAAAAATTGATCCCATGAGAGTGAATTACAGTTCATTCAAAACTAAACGTAACTCAAGATATAAATTCCATCCCCGTTTCATACAACCCACAAATAAAGTTGAAATAGAAGCATTTATTGGCCTATTATATTTGCAAGGTACTTTCAAATCTGGCCACGATAAAATCACTTTAAAATCACTTAGAAACGCCAACTGAGCGTCGTGAGACAGATAAACTTGTTCCAATTTCCAACATATTCAAAAAATTTGTTGAAAACTCAAAAACTAACTACACTCCTGGAATATTCCTAACATTGGACGAGATGTTGGTTCCATTTAGAGGGAGATGATCTTTAAGGATGTACATCCCAAACAAACCGGCAAAGTACGGCATTGAAATTCAGATTTTAGCTGATTCGAAAACACATTATATGTGCAATGCTGAGGTGTATACCCGCAAAGAAACCAATGCACTGAAAAGTAGCAAACAATGCAAAGAAAAATCACTTTCTCATCCTACACAAGTTGTTATGCGAATGACAGAATCATTCTACAATTCCAAATGAAATCTCACTGCAGATAATTGGTATACATCAATCGAGGCAGCTCGGGGGTTGAAGGAAAAAAGCCTGACATATGTAGGAACTATGAAAAAAAATAAAAGAGAAATACCTGCGGCATCCTCCATTTCTGGTTTCACATCTGATCTTACTCTTGTCAGCTACGTCCCAAAACAGGGTAAAAGTGTCGTTTTGCTATCCTCTATGCACCATTACAATCGAATCGATGCTGTCACAAAAAAAACCTGATTTAATACTGTTTTATAATAGTACCAAAGCCGGGGTAGATACAGTAGACGAAAA
>WOGO01003472.1:0-14313 GCA_015342085.1 Leptinotarsa defecta | reverse complement strand
ATATGCTTTGATATGTCAAGACAAAAACCTGTTGTGTCAATTTTTTTTCATTGATACAATATTGGTTAGTGACCCTAATAGATTCAAAGTTTGATATAAGTTTTCATGTGACAAAAAACAGTTGAAATTTTGTTGACCAGTGTTATTATTTTTTGGAAAAATGAAAATTCACTAGCGAATATTGAATCACCTGCTTGCCACACTTGTTCCCCCCCAGCCATCAACATAGCCCTGATTTTGATAAAAGTATCTCGTACAGTTTCCTTCACGGAATGTGCCTGTGCCTGTGACATCCTCCTCAAATTCCTCATTTCAGCGCGAAGATCTTTGGCTTTCTTCTGAAGACCTCTAAGTTGATTGTACATTTCCGGAGTCAGTTGTAGATCTCTATAGATTCTGCTGTCATATCCCGGCGAAAGCGACGGGGATGGTTTGGGAGGAGGGCAGGGCTTCAGGCGATCCCGTTCTGAAATAAAATTTCAATTAGAAGGGTTGGATTGCACAAAACTAAATCATGACAAGGAGTAAAATTCAATAATTTCAACGTCCCAACCAGTTCTCCCTACACAAAGAAAATGATTAACTTGTCTATATTTTCATTTCCAATTAGATATCATGGACATTACTCATAACTCTGAGGCCAAAGTGCTTTTAAACCTGATTCAAACCAGGAACTGTTGACATTCGAACCTGTTTTCAGAAAATTCAATTCATTTTCTATGAAATAATGGAAGTTGAGAAAACTTTTGATTCGGATATTCTCTAAGGGTATCGGAATACAACTCTTTTAGAACAGTCAATGAAAATCAAAGTTTGTCTTAGAGCAAGAAAAGATCCATACAGAATAGATTCATTATCAAGAACGAAGCACGCAGAGGACGCTTCAGAGAGGCTGTTACCGACGAAAACATCGAAAAAGTCCACGACAAATGTTTGAATGACCGCAAAGTGAAGATGATCGAGATAACTGAAGCTCTGAAGATATCAAAGGAACGTTGGAAATATCGTGTATGAATATTTGGGTATGCGTAAGCATGAACTTGTCAGCAAAACTGTTAAGGACCCAACTATTTCATTTATTTCGGCTGTTTACCACCAGAAAGTTGTAAATATTTCAACCCTACTAGCTCAGAGTCCTAACAGTCCACTCACATGTTTCACATAACTTTCGTCCTGACAGTCCACTCACATGTTACACATAATCTTAGTCCTGATAGTCCACTCACACATGACCTTCGTCCTGACAGTCCACTCACACATAACCTTCGTCCTGGCAGTCCACTCATACATAACCTTCGTCCTAACAATCCACTCACACATTACACATAACCTTCGTCCTGACAGTCCACTCACACGTTACACATAACCTTAGTCCTGACAGTCCATTCACACATAACCTTCGTCCTGACAGTCCACTCACACGTAACCTTCGTCCTAACAGTCCACTCACACATTTCACATAACCTTCGTCCTGACAGTCCACTCACACGTTACACATAACCTTAGTCCTGACAGTCCACTCACACGTTACACATAACCTTAGTCCTGACAGTCCACTCACACATAACCTTCATCTTGACAGTCCACTAACACATCGCAGTTGAAAGGTCTGACATTTCGCGTTCCATTATACCACGACAAGCCCGGATTCTATTCTCTAGTTTCAAAATGGTGAAAAAAATTATTCACTTTTTTATTCTTTTTGGTTTGCGTCACACCGTAAATTTTTTATATTACTTATGTCTATTTGTTAATGATTTAGTTTTGGTACTGCGATTTGAGTTCTCGAAATGCAATACTTGTTTTTGATGAAAACGGTTGAATGTTAGGAACTTATGAGTATTTACTATGAATAGGTAATGAATTTGGAGTAAGTAACAAATTGGATTGATCAAAAACTCACCTTGTGATGATGTCCTTGGGAGCGTTGAAGACTTAATGGCAGGTTTCGCAGGTTTAGTATCCGCTAAGGGAAGCAAAAATCAGGAAGTTAGTGACAAATAATGAACATGCAGAACATTGGGTGGAATGGTGAAAGATGGGGAGAGAGTTGTTATGTGAATTATATCAGCAAATTGCTGGTACTTTTTTAATGAAGAAATTACTACGAGGAAACATCTTAACAGCTTAACAAGGAGATGATATTTGAAACAGAAACGAAATAGCTATCTTTCCAGTTGATATTTTATAGTACAGCAATAAGCATATCATTAGTGATTTTTTGCTGGTATATTTTTGGTAACACTGTTTTCAACAGGTCACGCGTGAATCGTGTCTTGTGTCATTGTCAAACCTGTTCAGTTTGGTCTACAATTTAATCATGAATCGACTTACGAATGAATTATCAAAATTCTTACTTGGTGAAGAAAGTGCATCATTCACTCGTGAGGAAGCTATTCGGAAGCTTATAACTAAATTTCGAACCCCAGTTTACATTATTGGACATTGAACCACCAAAACGCATACGAAGAGTAAATACCGAAGAAAATCTTGCAACTGTATCCGCCAGTGTTCGTGATGACCGTGAAATGTCGATTCGCTGCCGTTCGCAGCAATTGGACCTCTGTTACTCAACTACGTGGAAAATTTTGTGAGAAGATTTGGGTGTGGAACCTTATAAGATACAGCTGGTGCAAGAATTGAAGCCACATGATCTCCCACAACGTCTAACATTTGGTGAATAGGCGCTGGCAAAGTTGGAGGAAGATCCACATTTTTATCGAAAAATTGTGTTCACCGACGAGGCTCATTTCTGGTTGAATGGATACGTTAACAAGCAAACTTGCCACATCTGGCAATTGGACATGCCTGACATGTGATTTCAACAATACGGTGCCACATGGCACACAGTACGTGAAACAATGGCCCAATTAAGAGCCGCCTTCGGTGAACAGTTTATCTCACGTTTGGGGCCCGTAAATTGGCCGACTGGATCGTTTGATTTAACGCCTTTGGATTATTTCTTGTGGGGTCATGTTAAGGCTCATGTCTACAAGGTTAAACCAGCGACGACTGACGCTCTGGAATCCAATATTGAAGCATTTATACGTGAAATACCGGTCGATATGTTAGAGAGAGTGTGCCAAAATTGGACCTTGCTTATGGACCATCTAAAGCGGAGCCGCGGACAACATTTGCATGAAATTATCTTCAAATATTAAATTATATTGATCGTTCTATCGATTCCAATAAAGATTTCATCAAGTTTTTGAAAACATTTGTGTTGTTTTGAAAATCAAATTCTGTACCTTTTGAAAAATCACTCATTATCAATTAATAGTTCATTTTTATCATTAATGTCAGCCAACTTTATGCTGGCTTTTTACTCGCTTTTTATCCTGATGGTTTCCATAATCGAATACTCTTCAGTCTCAGTATTTCATATTTATAGATGTGGAAAACAAGTATCGGAACATATGAATTCCAATGCAGTACAATATATTGTTCTATAGTTGAAAAAATTTTCACACATACTATAGAAACGAAGAATGTAAATTAAACTCAAAACAGTATTATTGCGGAACACATTTTTCTGTTTGTATACAATATTCAATACCATTCTAACATAAAGAATACTATGGTTCAAAATTTATACAGATCTGGAAAACAAATATCGGAACATACGAATCGCTATCTGGACCCAAAATCAATAGGGAGTAGATGAACTGTTGGAATGAATCGATTTTGTAGTAGCTGTAATTTGACAGCATTAAGGTAGCCATCGATAAAGAAAAAAACTTTAATATAGTATCCTAACATTCTCGTCTCAATCATTTAGCGTCTGAGGGTATTGAGTACGCAAAAGAACACTTAGATGCTGATTTTCACGAAACCAATATCGAACAACCCAAAGGAAGACATCATTGGGAGATGAATCTAGTGATCTGGTAGGCCATTCAATCGTACAACGTGTAAATATTGATATATACTATTCTAGCATTCCTGTCCGAACATAGAATATTGAATACATACAGAAATACTTACGTGCTGATTTTTCCGAAGACAATATCGAACAAGGATGGACTATGTTTCCTACGTAAGGAAAATGATAATTCATCTGTAAATAATACGTTTTTCAAGAACAAATTATTTTCATTTCGTTTTTCCATCATGGACGCAGGGAAAAATGTCTTAAGTTTTTTGTACTTCATGACAGTATAACCATTCTTTTCCAAAATAATCAGAACAGTTCTGCAATTTATCGGCACGTACACTGGGTAAATAGAAAGAATGGATCTTTTTTCAAACGTGGTTCATCAAAATTTTCACACTTCCGGTAGTTCTGAACAAATTCATGTTTCTAGAGCATTTTAATCATTCCACACTGTGGCGGATTTGAACAATTTTCGAATACAACAATGAATAGATTTATGGTATTTTGAATCGAGTGAAACGAATCAACGATTTTCAGTTGTTGTGGACTTATTGCCATGGTGCAATTGAATAGTTGATATTTCATCGCGAAAAAATCTCTCTTTTCAAACTGGTCGACTGCCAAAGCGGATCCCGTCCTGAGTGCATTGGGATTTGTATGTTCCGATATTTGTTTTCCGCATCTGTATAACTTTTCAACTATAGTATACTTTCATATTTAAATTGCTCACAAACAGAGGAATGTGTTCCGCAGTAATACCAACTCATTGAGTTTCATTTACATTACTGTTTTCCGTAATATGTGTAATACTTTTTGTGCATGAATTCATGATCATTATAAATTACCGTTTATATCTTTGTCTGACTACTTTTGGGCTACTCATTTCAGATCCGGCCCTGAACTGGGGCCCCGCCCGCACGCCATTGCGGTATTGTTAGTTGTGTGGATGTATTATCGACGGAAAGTTCGTCATACACGATCGAATACTGTCGTTTGTTAATTATAATTGATATCCTTCAATTTCCCGATGTCATTCTCTTCATAATTCGGCAAACGGCGGGGATTAACGGCTCCGGTTCGACCAGAATGGACACCGCCTCCGCTGATTTTCTCGTTAATGACATGCGGTTACGAGAGTTCGACGCAATTTCAACGAGGTTGATCTGATTATAAAGAAAACAGGAGGATTACTACACTGGTGTTTTTATTAATTGGCGAGATTTTACTCAGCATATTTTTTCTCATCCAACTGCTACATTAAATTGTAGAACCAACACCGAATATTTCAACATTTGAAAGGCCGCAAGGGTCTGATTCGGGACCCTTGCTTTTCATAACATTTATAAATAATATCACTTTTGATATGAGAGTTGTGTACATCTATAATACCGACTCAATATTTGCAAAACTGGTGTCAACATAATAATCCGAATATGAATATCAAAAAATACAAATTTCGCTCTTACACAGTCACGTTGATAATGTTGCGGCCTCAACTCGAAAAGTATTTAGTTTTATATTAAGAAACTGAAAATCTCTATTCGTTATTTCATTCGTTCGAATGTCCAATTCTTCCATTATGGGCATACATACATACATTTTGGGCAACAAAAAGTCGTCAATCATCACACGGTAGCGGTCGCCATTCACAGTAAAGTCACGGCCATTGTCGTCTTCGAAGAAGTACGGCCCAATGATGCCTCCGACCCATAATCCACAACAAACAATGACTTTTTCGAGATGCATCGGTAGCTTGTGCTTGTGGCTGGTTTTCACTCCAGATGCGGCAATTTTGCTTGTTAACGTATCGGCGGCGAATCGACATTTCACGGTCATCATGAACACTGGCAGATACAGCCGCAATATTTTCTTTGGTCCTCACTCTACGTATGCGTGTTGGTGGTTTAATGTCCAATAATGTAAACTGGGTTCGAAATTTAGTCACAAGCTTCCGAATAGCTCCCTCAATAGGCCGACGAAACTGCCCATAAATTGCAAGAAGTGCAACAAACTGAACAAGTTTGACAATGACACAAGACACGATTCACGTGTGATCTGTCAAAAACAGTGTTGCCAAAAAGATACCAGCAAAAAAATCGGTGATAATAAACAACTTTTGTGAAAATCATTGAACTCAAAATAACAAAAAAGGAATAGGAAAGTCCATCAACTGGATTAGTAGGAAAGCGAAAATTGGGCTTACTGCTCGTCCCGAATGAACGTAATTTTGAGCCTGCGTCCATCTTCGCAATTGTAAAAAAGCCGGTCGGATAGCAGGATAACATTGTTAACCGATGCATTATTTTTTTCAATCCTAGCGCTCGTCCACTTTGAATGGCTGACCCGAATAAAAAATTTACATTTCAATTAACAATTTCCCTGTAACGGTATACTTGCGTTCAACCGGTAGTATGGCCGTATCGAATTTATATGTAAATTTCACGCAACCAATTTCTCTGTCCCGTTAAATTTATAATATGTTCGTATTTTGGGTATGCGTGCATTGATTGTATCTGAAATTGGTGATGGTGTGTCGTAACCTGCTCAGCAAAGGCGGCATAATCTTGTCAAGGGAAAGGCATCAATTGTTATTTTTTGTGTCTGTGGCATCAGTACTAAGATCGTCAAACTATTCTTCTGGGTGGGTCTTGTCAATAACTATCCGAGCCACCTAGGGAGCATCATGGCCAGTCGCAGTAAGGTCAGCCACAATATCGAACTCACCACCTTTGAATCTGGAGTTGGACGCACTGCGCACAGCGTCCAAAAACGTCATTTGAAATCATACATTTATGTGTAGCAGTACAGAAGCCTCTAAGAATCACAAGAAAGAGAAAAAATCTTCAACCACATGAATAATAATATAAAATCGATTCAGTGTACGGGGGATGAAATAGGGTGCCTTTTCAAATGACATAATGATTTTAATGAAAATGTTGATGATGAAAAACATTGATAAAAACTTTCATAATGGAAACGTTGATAACGAAAAACATTGATGAATAAAAACTTCCATAACAGAAAGTTTCGTAACGAAAACGTTATTAACGAAAAAACCTTATTAACGAAAAACCATTGATAATGAAAACGATAACAAAAAACGATGATAACAAAAGCGTTCATAGCGAAAAACACTGATAACGAAAACGATAACGTTGAAACGCTGATAACGAAAGCGTTGATAGCGAGGACGTTCATAAAAACATTCATAAAGAAAATTTTGATACGAATACGTTATTAACAAAAACGATAACGAAAGAAATGTTGATAACGGTGATGTTAGTAACTGTTCATAACGTTTATAACGAAAAACCATTGATAACTAAAAACGCACGTAGCAGAAACGTTCGTAAGGGAAACGTTTTTAACGAAACAGGTTATTAACGGAAAACCATTGATGATGAAAACGATAACAAAAAACGTTGAAATCGAAAACGTTCATTACGAAAAGCATTGATAACGAAAAACGTTGGTAACGGAAACGATAACGCAAAAAACGTTAATAACGAAAATGTTGATAACGAGAACGTTCATGAAAACATTTATAACGAAAATGATGATGACGAAAACGAAAACGTTGATAACGAAAATGATAACCAATGAAATTTGGATAAAGGAAACGTTGATAACGAACATATCCCATACAGAAACGTCCATAACGGAAACGTTTATAACGAAAAACATTAGTAATTAGAAACGTTCATAACAGAAACATTAATAAGGGAAACTTTTATAACGAAAACACCGATATTGTAAAAACTGTTGATTATCAAAACGATAAAATATATGATTGAATTTGAAACCAAGGGGGCGGCATTGCATCCGTGGTCTCCTCCATATCCGACTTTGGCGGCATGTGAAAATGCGCAGTTTAAATATTATTATACAAGGAAGTCACACGCGAGTTTTGCAACGTTGGACCACCGACAATTGATATCAGGCTTTTTACACTGGAACTTGTGGTTACGAGTTATTTATTACCGGAATACATGCAGGGGCGGAGATTTTTGTGGACGTCCAGTTACTAGCGTGTGAAATAAAAAATTTGCATAGAAAGTTGATCGATATCGCCGTAATGCCGTTATAAGAGTGTGAATGGAGATTTTCCATAACCGATATTCATAACACTATTTTCATAAGTAAACCTCTCTTATCATTGATATCTGCGGCTCGAGGATCAACAGAAATCCTGGTTTCTTGTAACCGGGCTTGAGTCCAGCAATGCTGATGAGACCTATAGTGGGTCGAAACTGCGCTCCTATAAATATTTTATTCATAAACTCTGGTTTCAAGTGACATCAAAACCCAATTCAGTTCAGATTGTTTAGAAATCAAATGACAACGTGCATTCATTTTCTCTTTTTGAACCAAATCGCCAAAACCAAAACAGTGGTATATATATTCAAGTAACATTTCTTGTTGGACTGAAAAGTTTAGAGAACAGAAACACGTTTTTCACGCTACAAAAGCTTTCCCAAGCTCGTTTACGATAACTAAATCACAATCTTTCAGTTGACGTATGGTTGTTGCTCACTTCATATTGGCCAAACTAGAAGAACCTTTTACCATAGAATAAAAGACCATAAAAGTATTTTTTCGAATGTGAAAACCACATTTGTGAACCATATTTTTTCCAATTTAGCAATTTCTGTATATCAATGCTGGAAAAATATTGTGTTAACGAAGATTTCTTCTCGAATAAAAAGTTTTTCCATCGTTGAATTTATATTTACATCATTCACCCGATTGGATATGATTTGGAATGAAAAACCGCCTTCGCAAATTCCAAAACGTCAAATTCGCTTCCGTTTAATCACATCATCAACTCTCCCACCACGAGATTAAACTTCAAAATTTCATTTGAAAACCTTCAGTGAATATCATGGAAGCAATACCGACTCCGTGGAAAAAATCTTGACGGAAAGCCGAGAATTGCTCGTAGCTTCCCATTACCACGAACGAGGAAGTTTTCGATACAAAAAGTAGAAGCCTCACAAACATATACACACTAGCAAATGATGATGAATTTCGATACCGCGAAATTTTATGTTTCCGGGTTATTTTCCGGTTGCTATTTTTCGATATAAAAATTGATGGAGAGTGAAAACCTGATTCTACCCGGAACTGTAGCTAGTGTAAGATGTTACAGGATGGTTGTTCGAATTGGTAATGAAACTTTAGAATTGAAACATGAACGTCAAAACATACCTACATATTTTGCAATGTTCAAACAAAAATAAAACCTCTTACATATCTTCTCTAACAAATGAAGTAATTCAACTGCTTGGCCTTTTTTTGTAAGCTTCTACTTTCAACAATCTAAAAAAATGTGACGGAAAATATTGTACAAATATGAATAATTAAAATCTCCACCTCACTAACCCGTAAATCCAATAAATAACTTGTCAAACATATATCACTTCCAATTTATTAATGTTCGATACCTAATGATACTCTTCCTTAAAAATTCTCCACAATAAAACATCTGATGTTTTTCTTTCGTCTCCAGCCACTAATGATATTTTTTTCATTGTTGAATCGTTTTTTATGATTGTTATGGTCAAAAGTGACACGGTCTTTGGTCGTATCTGTTTATGAATGGTTGATATTTATAAAGGCAGTTGTGCGATTCTCTTCCCAGTCAGTCAGTCAGTGAGTCAGTCGGTCAATTAATCTGTCGGTCAGTCAGTGAATCAGTCAGTGAGTAAGTAAATCAGTCAGTGTGTCAGTCGATCCGTCAGTGAGTCAGTCAGTAGTGAGCCAGTTAGTCAATTGGTGTGTCTGTCGCCCAGTCGCTGATCCAGTCTGTAAGTCAGTGAGCCAGTCTGTAGTAAGTTAGTCAGTCACTGAGTGAGTCGGTAAGTCAGTCAGTGAACCAGTCATTCAGTGAGTTAGTCAGTCAGTGGGTGAGTTAGTCACGCAATGAGTCAATCACTCGGTGAAACAGTCAGTGAGTAAACAGGTCAGCTCGTCGGTGAGTCTGCTCATCAGTGAGTCAGACAGTCAGTCGGTCGTTGAATCAGTCGGTCAGAGTCAGTCAGTCAATAATTGGGTAAGTCAGTCGGTGAGTCAAGTCGGTAAGTCAATCATTCAGTTAGTAACCCAGGGAATTTTGATATATAGGTTCTGGAAGAATAAAAGTCTGGGTTATACGAAATAAACTGTGAGGATTGCGATAGAAAGTATATTGGTCAAACTAAGTGGACTATATGTTCCTTGAAGTGGACTGCAACAGATCAAAGATGTCAGGCGTTGTGTTCGCGTATCAACTAATAACCAACTTCCACATTCGAAAAAAGATCCAATAAGGGAGAATTACTCAATTCTACTTGGTAATTCAGTGAATTTTCCAGAATTTCAAATCTAATGTTTCCAACTGCTCCGAAAGATTACATTTCCAAAACTTTCTCTAATAGTCGTCATTGAACGAATGCCTTTTTTGCGAAAGATGTTCACAAATGTTGAATTGGTTTTTTCATTAAGAAAACTACTTTTATGCTCTTTTATTCTTTGTAAACAATACTTCCTGTTTGGTCTATATGAAATTTTGAGCAAAAACCACCAGCCAACTTAAATTCTCCTGATCTATCCCGTGAATATTCTATGATGCTAATCAGTTTTTAATGAAGAGACATAGATATGGTAATTGACTTGTTTTCACTCTTTTTTCAATGAATAGAATCGACACTATCTGCCTTGCAACCGTTCTTTTACTAAATTCTACCGCCGCACACGTAAATAGCGTATATCATTCCTGTACGTATGATCTTCATCGTTATGATATTTATACTTCTATACATATTATAAATGTACGGTATTCATCAGATGATCAAAAATGTTGGTCTGTTTGTCTTTGACACAAGTTTCCTGATGACGTCCTTATATTATACTGGCAATAAAGATAAATCTCTGGAATCAAAATATTGTTTCCATGTCATCCACACGATGCAGAAACCCTTTCGCAACTTCAAAAGCAATAAATATATCCAAAGCGATCCCGATCTGCGACACCTCAAATTCCATTGAAATATTACAAAGTTCATATCGGCCAAAACTCTGCCCGTTGACAAAAGCTTCGATTCAGCATCGCAACGCGAACAATACCGAACAAAACAAACATTAAACAGACTTCCACACTCAGTCACACTCGAAAATACACACCATCAACGAATATATCTTTCGTGGGAGTCCCATCCCATTATATCCAAGAGCTTTGAATTAAGATTGGAACATTAAAAGTTTGCCGTCTTTTCTTTCCTCTGAAATATCTCGACCGACTGTCCAAAGTAACAAGTTGTTTCGTTTTACACATCTGCAGAGATACTTGAAGATTTAGTAGTTTTGGGCCCGGTTCCCTTCTAGCTGAAAATGTATGAATTGTTCACGAAAGGATAACATATCAGTTGTTTCTTTACAACATCAAGTAATCTCCAACAATTGTGGTGAAGAGACAATCTTTCAAAATACTACTTACGGTCCACTTACATGAAGCAGTACATTCTTACAACAATTTAAATACTGTTACTCCACCCCTTTTTGAAATTGGTTAAGGCAGTTCTCCTTTATAATGGTGAGTTGTGGAGAAGAGACAATATCCAAATACTACTGTCCACTTACATGAAGCAGTACATTCTTACAACAATTTAAATACTGTTTTACTGTTGCTTCACCCCTTTTTGAAGTTGGTTAGAACAGTTCTCGTTTATAATGGTGAGTTGTGGAAAAGAGACAATCTTTTTAAACATTACTGTTCATTTACATGAAGCAGTACATTCTTACAACTATTCAATTACTGTTGCTTCACACCCTTTTGAAGTTGGTTAGAGCAGTTCTCGTTTGTAATGGTGAGTTGTGGAGAAGAGACAATATTTCCAAATACTACTGTCCACTTACATGAAGCAGTACATTCTTACAACAATTTAAATACTGTTATACTGTTGCTTCACCCCTTTTTGAAATTAGTTAGGGCAGTTCTCGTTTGTAATGGTGAGTTGTTGAGACGAGACAATCTTTTTAAACACTACTCTCCACTTACATGAAGCAGTACATTCTTACAACAATATAAATACTGTTATACTGTTGCTTCACCCCTTTTTGAAGTTGGTTAGGGCATTTCTCGTTTGTAATGGTGAGTTGTGGAAAAGAGACAATCTTTTTAAACAGTACTGTCCACTTACATGAAGCAGTACATTCTTACAACAATTTAAATAGTGTTATACTGTTGCTTCACCCCCTTTTGAAGTTGAAAAGAGATAATTTTTCCAAATACTACTGTCCAGTTAAATGAAGCAGTATATTCTTCCAACTATTCAAATACTATTGCTTCACCCCGTTTTAAAAATTGGTGTAAGTAGTTCCTTTTTGTAATGTTGAATTCAGTAGAAGTGAAGATTTTCAAGAAACCATCAGAAAGTGATATCTCAAAATTGTTATGTGATGATTTTCCCTTCATTCGAGTTAACACGATAATCACATATTTTGCACATAGAATTATGTTTCGAACTGAATATTGCAAAAGAAAATATGTTCAAAATATGTTTTTTCCGTTAACCAGCTGTTACACCCCTACGAGCGACAACCCTCAGAAATCTAAACTTGTGCGAGCTAAGGACTAGAGTGGTCTTACCTCGTTCATTATTCATTATTATAATTTTCATTATTCATAATTTAAATCTTCATGTTTGTAAGTGGTTGTCATAAACATAATCGCCAGTACCTAAATCTCTGCAAACCTGTAAATAATGAAAAATGTCCTATATGTATTTTTTATTGCGAATAAATGATTATTATTATGACAAAATTTCTGTCACTTTGTCTCTTAGTCTGACTGGACTGATATATTTTAAACGATCTTTTCTTTTTTCTCAAATGTCCCAGACCGACCGACCGAAATAACAAGTTTGTTTTTGTTTCAGGCGAGCACATCTGCGGAATTGTTTAGAGAAACTCAAAGATATAGTACCTCTGGGGCCAGAGGCATCTAGGCATACGACTTTAGGACTATTAACGAAAGCCAAGAGGTTCATAAAGGTGAGTACAATTTCCTATACTTTGTTTCTGGTTTCTGGTTGTTTTTGGCGCGCCCGCCAAAAATTTGACTTGTAATGCTAAATTGGCGAAGGCGCTAAGTTCCTTCGCCATAATTTCATGGGTGTGATAAATCGAAAAACTCTGAACGTTTTTTTTATAAACTGGAAATGTCTCGCCTGGGTAACTGACTGTTATCTCGTCGTGACATAACTAATTCTAATCCCAATAACTTCATTGGAGCGTAAATTCTTCACCCGATATTTTCTGCAAACAAACAAAATACTTTAGCTGAATTTTTCTAATTTCGTTTTCGTCAAAGGCAGCGGAATTTGTATTTATACTTCATAATTGATGGACTTGAGAGAAGGCTAGAATTACACGACGCCGAGCGTCGTAAATTAATGAGGCGCCATCAGGCGATAATTAAGAGAATCCCCCACGAAAAATCTGCAGAAGACAGGGTGATCCTAGGGTTGAGTGCCTAATCGTGTTTGGACTGTAGTAAAAGGTTTTTTGGGCCATTCCTGCAGATAATTCCTTCATTCAACCCGAAGGAGTTTCAATGTAGGTCACAAATTTGTTTCTCTCTAGATGTTCGGTTAGAAAATGTTCGTCAAGTTGAAGGGAATGAAGTGTTCTAGTTAACTAGTTTAGTGACCCAATAATTTTTCTGAAAAAAAGTTTAATTCTTCTCCAGGGCTCGAAAAGTAGTTCTTTCGTGTTGATAATATTACTATATCATGATACTAGTTTGATATTATTTTTGATATTCAGATTTGATGATTTGTCAGTTAGGTCTACTGAATTTAGAACTGTGTCTGAAAGATTAAATACTGTGAGGTCTCTGAATCTTGAATTTGAAAAATTAGACAACTTGCTGGTTGGGACATCTATATATAATACCATCGGTCTGGCTGGATATCCTTCTTTGTGGAGTTTGAATAATCCATACAATTTTGGAGGCTGGGAGTTCATGCATATTTTCTTTTTTATGTCTCATGGTGTGGGAAACAGCATTGATGATTCTTCCATGAACTTCCCAAACAACATGTTCTTATAAAAAATGTTTCCCAACATTCCGACAGACGAATGTCTTCTCCTCGTGAAATACATATTAGATAAGAGTCATACAAATCCATATATAACTACCGAATTTTGCAAACTCCTTGATACATGTCTGAAACAAAATTTCTTCAAATATAATAATAATTTTTATCTGCAAAACTCAGGTCTCCCTATGGGCTCACCATTAAGTCTCATTCTGGCAGACATTTTCATGAACACACTAGAAAATACCCGCATTCTTAATAACCCCCTTTCCCAGAAACATATTGTGTTTTAATTCAGATATGTTGATGACGTACTGGTTGGTTTTGAAGGTTCAAACAGACAAATTAATCAATTTTTAA
>WOGO01003471.1:0-14313 GCA_015342085.1 Leptinotarsa defecta | reverse complement strand
TGTCCCCCTTTAATTAGAAATCGACGTGTCCGAGCTTTTTTTAAAAATCTTACTTTTTATATTAAAAAACGGCTCTGTTAAGTTTTCGTTGTTACACACTGTATTAGGATCAAGCGAGAGTTTTTCTTTTTTATTTTACCTCTCATATCACTAATAATTGACCAAGCTTCTTTAATTTTATTCTTCGATTCCCCCATTCTGTTGCCGTAATATATCCTCTTAGCTAGACTGATAGTGGATCGATAGACTTTTTTGTAATCATTGCTGTTCGATGAATGAAAAACCATCTGCAAAAATTTCCTCTATGAGAAAATCATCACTGCCATTGTAGTATTAAGCGGGACGTAGTTGTTTTACAGCAGGCATTTGTCAGATCACACTGTGTAGATGAAAAAGATGAATGTTTTGAAATATTTATTTTCTCAATCTTGACACAGTCATCAGACCGACTTTGATTTCTGTAAACGCATCAATAATGAAGGTTTATTATTATTATATTTATTAAGTTTTTTTTCAGAGTTTGCAAGTGCACATTGCTCAAAATTTTGGTTCCAGTTGTCTTAGTTGTACTGACAAATCAATACTGGATAAATTATCACTAATCAACGGCATCAGGGTTCCCAAAAGCGGCAAAGCTTTTCATACTTCAACTGATTACTTAATCATTCTCGAGAGAAGTTCAGACAGGATTAACTCTGCTGATCTCTTTTCATGGATCCAAGCACTGAACCACTTGTTTTTTGAATATCTGAGGTAATTAAAAAACATCATATGAAAAATACAATAACTTTATTCAGTTGCAGACTTATGTTACATATTTATCAAATGAATACTTCTATTCATTACAGGTATTGATTTACAGGTACGTTACTAAGCTTGTTGTATAGGTACGGAATCACAGGTATTACCTATGATTGCTTTGATTCGTACTTAAAAGACAGATCTCAAATGATTAAAATATCCAAATTAGGGAAGTCTGTTTTCTCATCAATGGATATTAATGCACTAGAAGTTCCACAAGGATCTATATTAGGGCCTACATTGTTTATCTTATATATTAATGATCTGCCCATGACCTTATCCGATTCGTCCACCACATTATATGCAGATTACCCCTTCTACTATTAAAAGCTAAAGATTATGAATCACTACAAATGAAAATTACAATTTCAGTCAAGCAGTTATCTGCTTGGTACTTTCGACAGATCTTTGTTACTGAACTTCAGTAAAACTAATTATACAGTATAATTATACTGGTCCGGTCCTGGTTCAGATGGTTTTCCTCCATGATTATTGAAGTAATGTAGCTTTGTTCTAACACGACCTTTACATTTTATTTTCAATAATTCCAGTAAACAGGGCATTTTACTAAACTAATGAAAATACTGCTTGTTAACCCCTATATACAAATCTTGTGATAAGTCTGATATTACAAACTACAGAGCAATCTGCATCCAAAGTAGCATTGCCAAAATTTAAAATTTTCTTATTACTATACACCTAACACTATTCTTAGACCCATTATTTCATGATCAGTATACTGAACCCTAATCTTGTCTAAGATTATCTCTCAAACATCTTGGATGTAGGTGGCCAAGTTTACTCCATTTACTCATGCGTTTGATAAAGTTAACCATACTCCGAAATTATATCTCTAATCGGACACAGATAACTCCGATTTAAATCTTCAGGAAGTTCAGTACCTTCCGGTATGCCCCAAGGATCCCGTGTGGGACCATTGCTTTTCAATGTTTTTATGGAGGACATTCATATGGCTTTTCTAATACAGAATTCCAAAGCTTTAAACATGATTTGAGAGACTGGATTTACGCAACAGACTTTCATCTTCATTTTTATTTCAACATTCACTATGGAACATGAACAATTAATTTTCAATTATGAGCCAAAGCACAGAACATATAGGTGTTCTGTGATAAATTCTTTCATTTTCATTTTGAAAAGTCTACTATAACAAGTGAAAGTTGATTTTGTACATGGGCATGCTGTGATTTCTGTCAAAAAATAAAATGGAAATGAAAGTCAGACTCACAAAATGCTTTATTGTCACAAAAAATTTTGGTTCTGTTGACAAAGCAGGCTTAGGAACTATAACAATTTGAAATTTAACAGTCAAGAATTAACACAAAAGGTCTATGGTTTGTGCGCTAAAAATGTTTTATGATGAAGTTGCAATTATAGGTTGCTAAGTCATCAGAAAGAAATTCCTTAGTATTATAGTAAACTTTATCTAGCAGAAGTTTTTTCACTCTTTTTCGAAACCGTGTGTTGCAGTTCAACTTTCTGATTAAAAAGGGGAGATGTTATAAAGAATCTAGTTTAAAATTATGCTGTTGACGGAAAGGAAGAGGAATATTGAATGTGAGACGAATAGCATAACTTTGAGTTGAGTTTGAGATGTTATCTTTGTTATCTTTATAAGGCGGGGATCTCAGATATGCTTCGAAAATAGAGATATACTAGAAATTTGGTTTGACTTGCAAATCAGCCAATGGTCCGTGGATTATCAGAATGTGATTTTTCAAAGAAGTTTTAGTTTTAGTTTTAAAACCACACATAGCACATTCAAACAGTTGTAACTGCCACAACGGTTTATGAACCAGCATATGACGCACAAGCTCATTCTTTTTTTTGGATTCATGTCCACAAGTATAGCAGGTGAATTTCTTAGGCTGCTCAGGTTTTTCTTTGTGCGATTTCATGTGAACTTCCAAGCTATATATATTGTTGGTTGTGAATTCACAAATTTCACATTCACGAACTTTCACATGCTCAGACTTCTTTTCGTGAACTTTAATGTGATTTCTCAGACAGTGTCTCCATTTAGACTCGTAAGAGCAAAGTTCGCATTTGAACAATGGCGTTTCTGAGGAACTCTTGTGAGTCAGCATATGACTTGACACGCCACTTGGGTGCTTCGACTGATAAGGACATAGAGGGCACTTATCCATGGTTACCTCCGAAGATGATTGGTGAGTACGTTTATGAGCGTTTAAGAGAAATTTTTTTTTTGCCTTGTACCCGCAGTATTCACATTTGAAATCTTTCTTTTCTTTTTTGCTAGTGGCGAGCGGTGAATGTTTGGCAATGATGTGCTTTTTCAACAGATTCGAATGATTTGTACCATAGTTGCATTTTTGGCAAGAGAATTTTTTCAACAATGGGTTTCCGTGAAGATTCAAGTTGTGCGATTCGTAACTATTTTTGTACCTAGTTTGGAATGGACATTTTTCACATTGATACATAGGAACTTCCGAGGAGCTCTTGTGAATGAATTGATGTTTCCTCAAACTTCTTTTATGTTTAAAAGTTAGACCACATTTCGCACATGTAGGTCTGGGGTCAGCTTCAAAAATATTCCAATTTTCTGTCGCTGAGCCTGATGTTAATGTGGATGTTCTTCCCATAAGGCCGCTGGAAATAAGAACCGAACTTAGGAAAAGTTAAATACTATTCCCCATAATTTACTTAAATATTATAACAAATATATAAAATACTGATGCCTTTCCATGGCTTATGTGCCTATATTGTGGCAGATAGACCTATTCCCAAAAAATTATGGAAAGTGAAAATATTCGAATGAGAGGTATTAATACTTTATTTCAGAAAATGTTGATACAATTTGAAAATCATACAGAAGTAGAGTATCTAAGCGGAATTTGGAACTGAACTGGCTTATCAGTGTTTTTTCCTGTGTATGGCTCGAGAATCAGGTTAGCCTTGGCGTTATCGCTGTGATTGAAAGATAACGAGCCGATCGCGTTTGGAACGATATGAAAACAATAATAATTGGGTATACAGAGTTAAAGAAAAAACATGCCTGCTAACGTAAAAGAAAAAAACCATGGCGGCTGCTTGTTGATAAATCATAAGGTAAAAATGGTGTTGTTTCTCAAAACACATCAATCAAGGCGTGCAGCGTTAAAGAAAAACCATGGCTGCCAGTGTTGAAGAAAAAACATGGCTGCCGCGGAGGTGTACAAGTTGTGCAGCGTTAAATAAAAAACATAACTGCTAACGTAAAAAAAAAACATGGCGACTGCTTGTCGAAAAGTCATAAGGTATACCGGTGTTAACGCTGCACACCCTGTATACCTTCATAGCAGCCATGTTTTTTTCTTTAACGCTGGCTGCTATGTTTTTTCTTTAACGCTGCACGCCCTGTATAGCATTTGATTGATATGTTACGAGAAAGAACGTCCTGTATACCTTATGATTTTTCGACAAGCAGCCGCCATGTTTTTTTCTTTAACGCTGCACAGACCAGGTATACACAATTATTATTGTTCTCAAATCATTTCAAGCGCGCTCGACTCATTATCTTTCAAACAGCGATAACGCCACCACTAACCCGATTCTCGAGCCACACACATGAAAAAACACTGATGAGCCACTTACGTTTATTTTGATTTGATTACCTTTATTACCCAACAGTTACAAACCAATTACAGGGTTAACTAAGTATGTCAAAAAAGTAATATATGTGCTTATATCTACAAAGTTCCCATTTGGGAATATATAATAAAATAAAGGAGCAAACAAAAAATATATACCCATATAATAAAACTATACCAGAAATTAGAAATTCTCCATGAAAAACTGAGAGGGAGTTTCAACAATAAATTGTTCGGGCATGCCTACATGCCCGAAAGAAAATAACACCGGCCGCCACTGGTAACCATAAACCAAACGTGACGTAGCTAAGACAGCGCGAATGAACAACGTTCTCTGCCGCTCTAGAATCAACGAGAATAACGCTACCGATTTCGACGGAATTTGGGCGAACTTTTCTACGCATTCGATTACGATATAAAAACCTTAGCCGCGAGCGTAAAGACACAGTCAAGTGTACGTTATATGCAGTACGCGAAGTGATCTAGTATGGCGATAGACTTTCAAATAATAGTTAAAGTGTTCGTTGTATTCAGAGTGAAATAAAGTTAAGTTTGATTATTCAGTGTAATCAATTATTGGGTCAACCCATGGGGAAAAACGTAACATTTGGTGTCAGAAGTGGGATAATTGACTCAAAATTTACTGTTTTATGGTGAAAACAAGGAGTGTCCATTACGACGATATGGAAGAACAATTATGCCGAAATGAAGATCATGAAATACTACTAGGTATTCAAGAAAAACAGGAAATAGGCAGAGATTTGCTGGTAAATATTCAGGAAAAATGGGAAAAGCAGGAAAAAGACAATCAGATGTACCTTCATTTATAGGAAGATTTAAAATCTTTCCAAATAAGTAAAGGGTGGTACAGGAATATATTCAGGAAGAATTTTGAAAAGTGTTTCAGGAAAAAAATTAGGGATTGGAAAAAGTAGTCGATGAAAAGCTTGAAGGAGTCGGAAGGAAACTTGAAGGAGTCGACAAAAAGTTTGAAGGAGTCGACAAAATGTTTGAAGAAGTCGACAAAACGTTTGAAGAGATTTTCCGGAAACTTCGGAAGGAATTACCGGAACCGAAAAGGATTACTGTGGAAACATGCAAATCGGAAGCGACATCTTCACTTTCTAGCGATAGTTTTATTAAAACTCCAACTATCGATGGCGAATCTTCATGACAGTTTCCTTTACAAGTGTATCTTGTCTTTATTATTATATTTGGAATGCCTTTTTATCCTGTCAGAAGAACAATCTAACTCCACATGCCATTTTCAGCTAAAAAGTTCGTCTTTTCCAACATGTTTAAGTAAGGGTTAAATATTTGAATCTATTGGCGCTCGTTAAAGTAACACCCAGTATTTGAGGAACTCACCCCTCTCTCGCTGTTCAGGTCAGCGGTGAGCATAACCCTTTACTTCACCTTTTTAACACAACCATTTGATGTAGTATTTTTTTTTATATTTCAAAGTTTATTATTTAACACATGTTATGTGTTTTTGTAGCGCCATATCGTATTGATGGTGATCTTTAATTTTTTTGACTATTTTCAGCTTATAACTATATTTTGTCGTTTAACGATTTTCGGTCAAATTTTCTCTACGAATTCAAATTGAACCAAATCGCTGCCGAAACAACCCGAAAAATTAACCAGATCCTTGGCAATTGCCCTATTCAACTTTGGTTTTCGAAATTTCGTTTGGGAGATTTTAGGCTCGGAGATGAGCCTCACAGTAAGAAAATGTGGAAATCTTTGAAACACTCATTAAACCCAATAATAGTCCCTTTCCTGATGTAATTGTATTTGACACACAGAGAATGATGCTAGACCAAGATAAAGCTGAAAGCTTCAATAATTTTTTCATTGAAAGTATTCTTGATATTAAAGCAACAATTCCGGCTTCTGTACAATGGTCATGTGAAAGTGTAACACTAATATAATGAATAACAAGGTTCTTAAGAGTATCTTCTCGGTACTAGGTCACGTACTTCTTGATTTTGTCAATACTTCTTTGATAAATGGGCACTTTCCAGATCAACTCAAAATTAGTACAGTTGTTCCTGTGCCTAAAGTTTACAACGCAAATGAAGCCTTTAACTTTCGTCCCATAAACACTCTGCCTCCTTTAGAAAAAGTATTAGAGTTAGCTGCTTATAACCAAATATGCACATATATCGAAGACAACAACCTTTTGATGGAGTATCAATCAGGTTTTAGATCGCAACACTCATGTGAAACTGCTCTTCAACTCACCTTGTCTAAATGGAAACTGTCAATTGATGACAATAAATATGTAGTAGCAATTTTCGAACAAACTCCGCTGTCACACGTTTCATGCTCAAAATTTCCAAAAATATTGCTTGACATGAGCCCACCAATATGCCGATATCCTCAGTAACTTCCCTAATAGTGATTCGACAATTCTCTATAACAATTTCCTTCTCTTCCTCAACATTTTAATCGGTGCTAGCACCTCCAGGGCAAGCGTCGTCCTTCACATTTTCTCGACCTACTGTGGAAAGCGTATACCACTTGTAAACATTTTTCTGACTCAGCGTACGATCACTGTATGGCACTGTCAACATTTCAAGTGTTTTTGAGCACTCAAATTCCATTTTTTACATATAACTTTATGCAAATTCTTTGATACATTTTTGTATCACCTAACTCGCAAAACACTTCTCACTTTTATGCTTCTCACCAACAAAAATACCTTCGAAGGAAATGGGTACCCACAGAGAAGTAGAATTTGAGCAGGCGATACGACCTAGGAGACACATCGCCATAGTAACCCTAACTAGATCAGAATAGTAAGTAGTCTTGTCTGTCCGAGCATTGGCTATCAGAAACATAATGTTCATTAACCAGAATCAAAAAATTAATATTAATAAACATATTTTGTAGATGAATGTACATGTATTCCAAAGCTTTGAGTGTTCCTACACACATTTTCTATAGCTCGATTAAGAAATGGTTTCACCAAATGAATTAATCAACAAGGGAATTGATACCTACATATAATCTTCCCTTGTAACTCACATGTCTTCCTCGCAACATAAGTCAGATATTATAGGTAAAATGACAAAGAAATATTTGGGTTTGAATTGTTTCTAAATGAACACACTGTATAAAAAACACTCATCAGAACCAGAAAATATCATGCATAGTGATTGTTAAATCTTACCTGCCCCATTCCTTTTTAATGGTCTCTTCGGCCTCAATAATTGATCCTACCATGCCATTCTTGGGAGATTCCTCCGGAACTGTTAAATTAGTATCTTCTGATTTGATATTCAGAGGATCATTGTTTGCGACAAAGGCTAGAACTGGTCTTTTTTCATTATTTATGGCATCTACGAGAATATCTTCAGATTTCACATCAAGAAGATTATTATTTACACAGAAAAAAGGGATACTTGTTTCCTCTTCATCGAAGACTGGTTGCCCATTCTTTTCATTCTCTGGATGAACTAGTTCCTCTTCTATTCTACCTTCTGGATAGACTGGTTCCTGTTTTATTCCTCCTTCTGGATGAAGAGGCTCTTGTTTTATACTCCCTTCCCCCATAAGTAATGCCCTTAACATTTCATTTTCTTCTGAAGGTTCTTTTTTAACTTTATCAATTATATCCATGTTTGTTACCGCTTACCAATAGATTAAACCTCACAGGTCACCACATGTAAAAAACTATAACGTTATTTACCAAACAAGTATCAGACATTCTGCAAAGTGTTGACTAAACTATAAAAACTTGTTTCTGTAGTCTGTGACTACAAATATAATATAATAACGCTAAAAAGATTACTGCGACAGTTATTATTCTGTGACTCTGTGACACTGTGACTAAATCATAGTATAGCTACAACCAGTAGCGTCACTCCTGTCAAAAACCTTGATGTTTGTGTTTCACAGTTTTACTTTTTCAGGACTGCTGCGCATCCATAATTACACGCGACGAGTGGATTTGTCAACGTTTGACATTTCATACACTGCTCAACAAGTAAATAATAGATATAAAATACTTGACACTAAAACAAATTAAATGGGTGTTTTGTAATAATGTAGTATATTATGAAAGCTTTGAATTTATTATTCAAATGGTTCCACGTTTTTACTCGCTCCTTGTCTGTTTGGTTCAAATTTTGCAATCGTTATAAGTTATCAAGGAGCTGAAAGAACTTGCAACTTCAAACAGCTCAGAACTGGATAAAATGAAATATTTTTGAATACTATATGGATAATATAAAACGTATAAAATCGTGTCAGAGTTTCTAACCCAGCCGGTTGTCTTGAGATGCAACAACATTGAAACATATATGTACACAGGTGGTTATTCTCAGATGAATAAAGAATAATACTTATTGCTTTTTCACAAGTACCACTGCAAATGTTCTCCTTGAAGACATTGCACAAATAGATACTAGATTTGCCTGCAGGTGGTCACTCTGCCCGCATCGAAACAAAAGCGCTTGACTTGGGGAGTAAGCTAATGAATGCGTGATAAGTGCGATGCGTTCAAAGTTCCTCTGTCTCTAATGTACTCTTTCACTACATACAACATCTAAGATGCCTACATACACAATACACACAAGTGAAAATGATCTAACGGCCAGTCCAACTCGTCATGTTTATGGTCGGATAAAATATATAAATTTGACACAGCAACTTGGGAAGTAATATGTATTTCTTATTTTTTATACCCATATATTAACGATTCTATGTAATAAAAAGTAAACAAGTGAGACATTTATGTTTGCACTGTACTAAGAATCATATGTATTTTGAATACGTTTACGGATGACGTTTGACTAGACACGGCCTGTTATGAAATAGTCTGAATGGTCCGGATCTGGATGGATGTGTAATTGTTAAATCCTTATCAGCTGTTAATTTATTTTTGTTTATCTTGTTATTGTTAATATATTATCTTGTATATCAGATTATTTTCATGATTATCACTGTTATTTTAATCCCCCCTTTCAAAATGCAAACGCAAGCATCGTCTTCGAAGGTAATTTATTTCTGAATTTGTATGGAGAATAAACCAATTCAAAATTTTCAGAATGAGAATTTCCAAAGGCAAGGCTCAATGAGGAAAATTATACCTGCTGATCCGAATAAAGAAAACTTATTCGATCGACAAAATGAGCATGTTGAAAATTTGTACAAAGTTTATCGGCAAGAATATACCATTTTAGCTGAATAGTGAGTGTCCTCGGGTACTAGTCCCAATAATTACCATATGTGAATATTTTTTTTTAGTAAAATGATTCAAAGCGAAAATATACGAGGTGTATATGTAATTCCGTCCAGAGAAAATTCCTTGAGTAAGTGAATTTGCTTTGTATGATCTAATGATGTTTTAGAAACTGTTTATACTAAACTTTTTATTATTTTTCAGTGTGGTTTGGAATAATATTTGTTAGAAGTGGTTACTTTGAAGGAGGAGTATTTCGATTCACCATATTTCTCGATGAAACTTTTCCTGATGCTAGTCACCCTGTAGGTTGCCACTGGATTTAAACACTTTTTATGTGGATAATTGCTAGTTATCTATTTGAATCATTGAAATAATTGTGGTGACCAAATAATATTTTATTTTTAGAGAGTAATATTTCATTCAGAAATGTACCACCCTGTAGTAGATCCTCAGACTAAAGAATTATATTTGTTGGGAGCATTTCCGAAGTGGGATAAGTCTGAACAGCATCTGTGGCAAGTTTTGAAATATTTACAATGGATTTTTTATAAAATTGAAAACAGTCTAGATCATGCCGTAAATATGGAAGCTGTCAAAATGTAAGTTAGTTTACTCATTGCCTCATACGCATTAGTGGGCGAAAATACTTCAAATTTTTCATGAATCAACCCAAGCCATTAAAACGAATACCAAAGAAAGTTTCACAAACATTTCATAGCTTAAATATTGTTTCAGGTTCAAAAATGACCAAGAAGCCTTCAAAGCAAAAGCTCAAGAATTAGTGAAACTAAGTAATGACCATTTATACGATGACCCACCAACAGAAGACAAACATTACATCTGCTTCGAGCCTTATGTTTCAGATGTACATGACAGAGTGAGAGCCACAATGATCAATACCCAAGAAGAACAAACCTCAAAAATGGGACTCTCCTGGGTACTTCCCGGAAACCATAAGTCACTGACCCGACCCCCCACTCCTCCATCAGAGGATGAATCATGACAGAAGATACTAGTAGCTTTTAGTACAGGAATTTTAATACTTTTTTTAGTGAGTCAAAAACTTATTTTCATCAAGTATTCGTCAATTCCATCACATATTCATATTTTTTAAACATCTGCGATATCCAGAAAGTCCTTCTTAGTAATACATTCGTAAGTATCTATTTGATGTCGGTAATTGCTGAATTTATATACTCCCTAGACTGAATGTCTCTCCAAAAAGTTTTCTTACAAATATCTTCAGATTCGACAAAGTATTACTCAACTCTATTCAGTCGGAATCATTCAACATTAAAGTATAATAATGATCTGAATCAGAATTGGAACGCAAATGGAACAATACTGCAAATGATTATTCAAATCGGAGCTGAGTTGAGTTCATAACATAGGGCTGAAAAACAAAATAAAAATACCAAAAGAATGGTAGTTAAGTACAAGGGCAAGTACTCACTTAGAAAAAGACCTAGGGCTCTTTTCATTTCAAATGCTGCAAATAGGTATTTAATGAGTGGGTAATGAAGAAACCATACTCACAAAATTAGTTTTATTAACGAACTGGATAAATGCATACAGAAATGAATATGGCTAGATTTTGAAAAAATAATTACAATTACAAGTATTAAAACGCCTGATAGAAAAAATATACTAAACATTTCATTTGCTACTGCTTCAATGTCTGAAATTAGAAACGTTCAGTTTTACAGTTGTTATTGTTAATTGAAATTACTCGTTGAAGATAATGTTCCATAATACCCAGACTCGCTGAAGGGGAGTATTTTCAAAGTATGGGCTAGGGCGGGAGATTACGAATCCAGTCCCGGAAGAATGGATTGGAGCCAATACAGAATCAGATTGTTTTAATTATGGACATTTAATGTCTTCTTTCTTTCACTGAGGCTCTATTTCAGAGCAAAAGTGTCATTATTCGAATTTGGTGGGTGTATTAACATTCTTTTTGGGCTTCAATTTTTTTTTAAATATGTTGCTGGGTATAGGAAAATTTTTCAGGTATAGTGTAGACGAATTGGCAGTTTCTTCAGCCCTATCAGTACTTAACATTTTACAAATTTTGAACGTTAAAATACCGTATATGTACACACCACAGGCGTTAAAACGTTTATCACCACTCCGACCCTGTAGCGATATACTTGAACGAATTCCGCCAGCCGATTGCAGTTAAATGTGATTGGCCAGCCTAAGGAGGTTTGTTTATTTTACCCAATAGATGCAAATGTTCGTGGTGATCACGCATCTATCATTGTTTGGGTTACTTTGTTTGTTTGAAGATTGATTAATGGATTGTTGGTGGTGTGTGGAGTTTTTCAACTAGACTAATTCATTCGATTTTCTTTCTTCGTTTCTTTGGAAGTTCCCATATGTTTTGTTTGAAATGATGAAGTAGAAAGCCAAAAAGTTTTTTCAGAAAAAACTAATCTGTTCGAAAATTATTCACTTTTCTAATCTTGTTTTTTCGAGTTTAAAGTGGCATTGGATTGTAATGGGTTAACTCCTACGACCTATAATGTCTTTTGGACGTAGTTGAAATAATTACTTGGTTATTGTCCCAAATCCTGATTTATTATCAGTTAATGTGAGATGTACAAAAGACCTTATAGGTTGTCATATGACATATGGTGTAGAATATTCACAGACATTTCTTTTAATATACCTTAGTTCCGTTATTCAAAGTTTATTTCATAATTTTCCCATAATTTTCATATAAAGCCACGACATGACAAATATGAAATTGCACAAGGAACTTGATGTTCTATTTTAAGTATAAGCAATATTCTAACACACCAGTACTAGTCTTGCAGGTATCAAACTCAGATTCTTTCAAATATATTTTTTTCAGAGTTTTGAAGAATGATCTAATTGAAATGTAAAAAATATATTTTGTCTCATTGGAGTGCAAGGTAAATTATTTGAATATATTCATTGGTTTGTTCTCAATTTTTTGAAAATCAAAAATTGTTATTGGATTTGCCAAACGCATCCAATTAGACATTGCAATAATTGTAGAGCTTTATTCTTCGACTTATTCATATTTGAAATATTTACACTAGCACTTTATATTTACAAATACAACTAACATTTACACTTTTCCTTTGCCTTTCATTTTGTACCAGTCCAAATCCAAATCGTAAGTGACACCGTCAAATGTAAAATGAGTAGGGGGGTTAGACTCTCCGTTTTCAAATCTGAAAAGCTTGCTGAAGTCGATAGCCAACTTGTACCCCACCAAGCCAATAGATCCGACTCTTTCAGGAGCTGGATGATACACCCTACCCGTTTCCGGCAACATGATAACCTTATCTGGTTGAAATTTCATTGTTAGAAAATCTCCAGCATGATTGTAAGACAGACGAGTTTCTTCACTTCCAATAGCAAGATTTTGCAAAACTTGTGTGAAAACTATAGGACAGTCATCGCAGCGTACAAAGTTTCTTTCTCGTCCGCACAATGATAAAAATGGAAACTCTTTATATCGGTTGGTGTTGTTTAGTTTAAGTTGATTGAAGAAAAACCGTAAAAAATTCTTGTCTTTGAAGCAAGACGTGAAATTCTTCATTCTGGCATCATCTAAAAACAACTGTTCAGAATTGTTCAAACTATAAAAAATAATTTGCAGGCAGAGGTCTCACCATTCCTTGGTGGTCTATGTAGTAGAAGTATTCCCTAATTTTGGGTTCTGGTTCTTGTCCCTGAATATAAGAAACATTCTGTAGGTATCGAAGGCCTATTCTTCGAATGATGTATTTATAGTGGCCGAGCATTATTTTTAGATTTTCGAAAACTTACGGACTTTGAACTTGTCAGCACCCAGCAGGGCTGCCACACCAATTTTATAGGTATCATACCACTGTGTAGAATACGGTGGTCATACTGACAAAGCTGACACTATGCCGGTTCTTTCTGTCAAATTTCAATATTTATATAATTTAATGTGTAGAGGGCAGTGAGCGAAAGAATAGCACCTAAAGGTTAACTTTCGACCAAAAGAGCCAGATAAAATGGAAGTAGAAACCCCCGCTTGAAAAAGCTTTTTAAATTTCATGATAATTTATTGACTTTCAACTTTATCTCACAATAACTTTATTAGATATTATATTCAGCAAATAATATTCGACTACGTGAATAGTTACATTTCTTTAATTCTATATCATTAACAACTCGCTTACTTCTCGTTTTCTATAATTGCTAAGTTCATATCATACCACTTTTGATGTTAGCGCCGTTTTGGTGGAATTTGGAACTACTATTTATCGTTCCATGATTTTGTGGTTTGAGTTTGGGTGTTTTAAATCAAAGTATGAACACATGTCACTGTATGATTAAAACACACCTATTTCGTATAGGGGTAAGCGATACACAAAATTGTGAATGCGGCGAACCAGAAACCCTAAACCATACTGAAAAGAGAAATGAAAATTTCTATGTTTTCAACCACTTTTATTTGTAACTAACGTTACTACAGTTTCGTCCTATGAGGACATTTTCAAACTTACACAATAAACTCCGTATAGGACAAAACTGCAGTAACGTTAGTTACAAATAAAAGTGGTAAAAAACATAGAAATTTTCATTTCTCTTTTTATTATGATTTCCTACCACGTAGTAACGGCTAACGGCTACATCCATCAATTTACCTAAACCACACTTTTCTTGAATTTCCGATTACTGCTAGTCCTGAAAATAATATAT
>WOGO01003470.1:0-14314 GCA_015342085.1 Leptinotarsa defecta | reverse complement strand
TTCCCAGAAACGGTTAATTTTGAGTATGAGAAATATAATAGTAATACCTTTATTTTGTCTATAGTATCTAAAAATATAAAAAAATATAGGGTGTTCCATAAGAAAAAATATAACTTTGGTATGTAACATTTTTGGGAGTCACCCTATACATTTCAAAATTATTTTGGAATATGCTCCTCAAGGAGAAACATATAACTGTGCTGAAAGTTTTTCCCTAACGTCCTTCTTGTAGAAATACCGAGGCTAATGTAGCGGGCCACCCTGTATATCTTCATACTTTGAAATACTGGATGGAAATTACTGACTTTGTGACACTCGTTATTATCCATTGGAAACAAATATGACTTTTTAAAAAACTTTCAGGGAAATATTGTGCTCAGAATATTGAAAACTCAGTTTTCCCAAAATTCCATTGAAGTATAATATGAACGCTGCAAGCTATCACAAAAAATTTCAATCAATATATGGATAGACCGAAATCACCCATTCACCGTTCGTACTTCAATTATCTGCATTTCTTTTTCATCCGAATTTACTACGTACACACTAGCAAATTCCGAATTGCGAATTCACGATAATGATTATATGCAATTGTAATATCAATTATTTTCGTGTCAAATGTTTCAAACAATAACAGCGGAATATGCTATCGACAATACTGCATCGTAATCCCTAGTGGCTCTTGATTCTGATGAATATGTCCTATTGCCTCGAAATATTATTGAACGAAACAAAGTCATAAAGTCTGTTATCGCATTCATTCGTTGTTATGAAAGGTTTTTTAACGTCACTAAAAGTAAATTTTGTAAACGTTTATAATGCTCTCCTATCCATTAGCAGTAATGAAATGGTTTCTTCTTCGATTAGCCTCAAACTTCGATTTTAGTGACATTTATCGATTCAAAAAATTGACATTTTTGATACCTTAATAATCTTGCATTCTCACCAGATCAAAAAATATTCTAATTAATGAATTACAAAACAGAGTAACGGTAAGTGAATTTCTGTGGAAAATATAATTGAAGGCAGATACAGAATTGAGAACATTTTGAATTTTATTATAATTTCGACTCAACATTAATATTTCAATCAAAACACAAAACATAACAAAAATGTGAGTCGATGTAATTCTTTAATATTAATGATTGTGGCTTGATAATCCGTTTTGCCCTTTGCAATCATGATATGTTAATTTTCATTTACTTGTGAAGTACTACCACAACCTATGTTATTTTGTTATTTTGTGATCCAAGAAAAGTATTTCACTTACATTTGTTTCTGCAGCTATCAAGTCTTCAATATGACATTTGGTTATTGTTAATTATATCCAACCCCTATGACATTTTGAAGTCGCAGTGTCGCAGTGTCCACTAATAATGTAACAGAACTTCTGCGGAAATGAAGCCAAGTAAATTCTTGTGCTTTTGTTAATTAAAAAAAAATCTGGCATCTTTTCAAATTTATGGAACAAATTATCTTAAAGAACAATTCATTCAGGTCAGTCTCAAATTACCTATAGTGTAGCTTGATGGACAGACACCTATCAGAAAACAACTGCTCCCCTGGCCAATACCACGAAGAGCATTGGATTATATCAGCAAATTTATAAATACCAAGCTTTTGTGTATATGCTTTGTCTAGTCAACCTAGACAAAGGAATAACGGTCAGGTCCCAGATACGGCAGAGAATAGGAATGGTGAGATCTACCCGACAAAACCTATTACCAATAATAGGTCAAAGGAGCAACATGGGACTGAAAGTGAAGCTGCTAATGATGAAGACCGTTATATTACCGATAATCCTGTATATCTGCACTGCCTTGGGCCAGTGCGCAGCGACACACAGAAGACAGATCCAGTGGTTTATGAACGCGTGCGTAAGGGCCACCGTAAACGCTTCAAGATATGTACCGAATAAGTACATATTACGGGATCTAGACCTGAACATACACTACGTGCACGCATACATGAGGAAACATGCAGAGGACACCTTCGACAGAATTCGAATGCACGGCAATCCAGTGCTAAGCGACTTACATAACGCACTAAACAGGGATGACCCCAGATTCCGAGAGAAGGACAAACACAGGAGGCTAACGAAGCAGAACCAAAGACCACCCCCGAGAGTCACTGCCAGGCGGCTCCGTCAAGTATAAAAATTTGTCAACCAGTTCAAATTCATCTCTTTTTCAACCTCACTCGCGATTAAAAAGACACTCGTCTCCGATTAGTTTTTGGGGACCCCATGCAATAATTCAGTTAGGAAAGTCATGATAAAATAATTCAACAGATCAGACAGTGATAGCACCTAGAGGCTGACTTTCGACCAAAGAAGGTCAGATGTCAATCTTTCTGAAGTGCCCATTAGTAAGTTGGGGACCGCTCCAGAGGAGCGGGTGTGGATGGACGAGATGGAATGTTTTGCATACATTGACCATGTGGTGAAGATTTCAACTCAGGGCACTCAACTCGGTAGGGGGCATGCGGGGGGTATGCCTTACCATTGGTGAATTAAAAAAATTACTGACTTGATGATCTTCAGTCTTCATATTCTCTGTATATTTTTGAATGTTTCAATAAAATGAATGGGCGTACGAAAAGAAGAAAAATAATTAACATGTCCCCCATATTTTCAATTTGATCTTTTTCCATTCGGGTATAGCTTATCATTTTTACATGCTTCCGCTATGCCAGAAGTTAAGGCAACCTGAAATGAAAGAAATTGTTTACTTATTGAGAAATTTTAGAATTAATTAATTCTAAACTGTTACCTTTTCAGATAGGTGAATATTATTTGAAGCAAAATAAACTGCTGAATTTGTGATTTCCGTAGTACTCAGGATTTTTTGACAGAATACCAATCAGATTGACGTTTTTGGAAAGGTTCGCAGATTGAAATATTGTATTGTCAATATACAATATAGTCTTCAACATAACATGTTAGGTAGAACATAAAGTCGAAGATTTCAACTTCTCAGCTGATTCTGCGAAGTATGCCAGTGAAACGTTTACTGAAAATAATCGGATCTTCTTATTATTGCGGTGATCCAACAAGAGCCGTCCATATCAGTAATACGCGACTGACTGTGGCTGCTCACCGTTTTGAGGTTCAACTCAATACACCTCGAAGTTCACTGTTTAAGAACTCTTTCATTCGGAGAATTGCGTCTATGTGTAAAAAACTTGCTGAGAACGTTTTCCCAAATGGATTTAATCTCTAGCGATTCAAATCCAATGTGAATCACTACTATCGCATAGGCACCACTCTTAGAGCGCCTAAAAGAAGTAGTTCTGAACACGTATTAGTCTCTTCTCCAAATAATTTTGCTAATTTGGCTAGTTTCATTGGCAATACTTCGCCTAGGTAATACGTCTGTTACTCCTCTGCCTGGTTAAACAAATTACCTTTTTGGGTAAGTTCGTGATTCACAATTTGAGAAAAATATTATGCAAATGCCGATTATGTTATTTTTATGTATCCAAAATATCGATAATCGGATTCAAAATAGAGGAAATAAACAGTTCACTTCACCTCCTGAACATGCCAACTTGGTTGATGAAAGGCGCGTCCAGTACAGTATTGCAATTCTAGTGTTTGGAAAAGGTGCTTGTTATGGATTTATTCGAGACCAACAGTGCACAAATGATATAAAACAAACCAATGATTCATGTAAACAGAAATGAGTGTAAAAAATTAAATCACTTCGGTATTTTACAGATTATTTCAAAATATGCAGTAGGTATTGAGGCCACCGACATCCCTTCTGACTTTGATATTATCGTTTATGTATCTTTTCGCTCAAAAACATTTTGGAAGAATATGGTGGACATCGAAGAATAGGTAATTGAATGTTCAGAAGAAACGAATGTTCCGGACAAACCGGAAGCCATTTTAAAACAAGAGTTTCAGAATACTGAATATCAAGAACCACACTGCCATTGTTGAACAGGAAGGAGATCATATGAGATACTAGGAGAGTAACTCACATAGGAACTGCACATCACTAATAAATTTTATAATTTATAATCATTTCACCAAATAATTACACAAGGGTGATAGTTTCTATTGAATTGATGATGAATCATCGAAACAACCAGTTCCAACTTGCTTATAGTTGATTTTTTGAAACTAGGAGAGTAACTGACATAGGAACTGCACACCACTTGAATCATCAAAACAACCAGTTATAGAAGTTAGGAAATGTGGGAGTGTGAGGTAAGTCTTTACAACATATTAGCTGATTATCAACAAGATCGAACCCGAAGGATCAAAATAAACGACACTTATAGCCAGACACAACCAGTCGCCATGGGTGTCCGCCAGGGCACTGTCTTAGGTTCAAATCTGTTCCTAATATATATTATAAAAGTATTTACAACCTAAAGATGTTGATAAGAATGTTGATATTGTTTCATTTGCTCATGATACGTCATTGATTTCTATGGTGACACATGGAACTCTTCCTATGCAAAAGTACAAAACGGATTGAACATGGCTGAATTCTAGTCTAAACATCGACAAAAAAATATTCTTAACCTTCTCATCAACAATAAGAGACCAACCACCAGGGAAAAACATTTTCATGTTCATGTATAGAAAAAAATGATTCAATAAAATATCTGGGTGTGGTGCTTGATCAACATGTACGCTGCGCTGGGACAAACATGCAGATTTTCTCGTGAAAAGACTCAAATTCTACCAACTCAGAAGCAAACTAAATAAACATTTATTACTTATGACATACGATGCATTAGCTGAATCAGTTATTGTCTGGGGTGGATTGAATAAATCACATGAATTACATAATTTTCAAGTGATAAAAAACACCTTGCTCAAAAAAGTACTGAAAAAAGATAGAAGACATCCAACTGAGAGGCTGGTTTATTCAATATGAACTCACCTCGTACATTTACATGACACATATACACGACAACTGAGCCAGATCCTAGAGAACAATTAGTGTTCTTTTTTGTAAAAATGTATATACCTAAAGGTTTGTTACTTACTTTGGACCGAAACTTGTTAATCAAGTTCCCATTAAAATGAGGAATATAAAAAATAATAATAAGCGCAAGAAAATAAATAGATCCTTCATTGATCACAACTTTGATTCAATACAATAAACATTTGAATCAATTCACTGCCTGAAGGATTTTTTATCTCACTTAGACCTGCCTCCCTTTCGCCTGATTGTCTGGTCCAATCCTCCTGGGGGTTTATCATTGATTTCTATTTATTTCTATTAATTGTTATTTTTTACATAAAGGAATAATAGTTCTTTTGTCTTACTTACATTCATGGTTGTGTCCAGATCTGGGGAAATACACAACACAAGCTTACCTTAGGCGTTTTCCAAGAACTGAATACCACCACTTAATTTATTGTTATTTATTTAAAAAAAATGATTTACTGTAATTATTATGTAATATTTATTATAGACAAAAATATGTATCTCAATTTAATAAATTATTGATTGATTGATTGGTTGATAACTTGCTAAAAGTTGATTTTTTGATACTAAGTAACACATATGGGAACTGCACACCACTCATAAACTTCTTAATTTATAATTATTTCACAAAATAATGAGATTAGGGTAATAGCTCCTGATGGATGTTACGAATAAAATTCAAGTAAATCATGAGAAGTTGAACTAATTCAATTGAAATATTATTTTATCGAATAATTAGTGGGTGGGGTTCGGATACTGTGGGAATATTTGGTCCAGAAAAACAACGGATGATAATTAAATGCTACCTTTGTATTATTTGAATTTCAAATCAAATTCTGAATGATAAAACACAAAACCTAAAATTAATGTTAGAAACTACACCGACGGCCTTGAGCCAGTTTTTTATAGTTTGGTTCTCGATAGGAACAGCAAATTCAAATGTGTCTTCAAGGTGGGCGTCCGTTAATCTCGAACGATATAGGTATATTTTTCAAAAAATTCAATTTTGAGAAAGATATTTCACATTCGTTTGTTGAGCCAAACATAGTGGTCAAATTTATAGCTAGTTTCTTGCAATTTTCATGTTTGACCCGAAATTCTTCAGTGAATACCGTTTTATACATTTGCAAAGGCACATCCTCTTGCAAATCAATTATTTCTTTCTGAAGTGATGGCTTTGACAGATTCAACAACTTGGCAGCTACATCTGTCCATTCTGCCGCAACATCAACTAATTCGCACAAACTCACACAGGCTAGTTGGGAAACTAATCAAACCATATTAGTTGTAGGTACTTGTAAAACAGGTTAACTAGGGAATTAATTGAAGTAAAATAAGTACTAAGTTGAATTATATATGACTCAAAAATATTATTTTAATTAATAAAGGTATAGAAAACCTTATCTACGTATTAATTTACACTTGCTATACAACACATTATTTGTCAGTCCAAACTACTCATCTTCAAAAATAAGACTTCCATTATGTGTAACAATATTCAAAAGTTGATTTCGGTTTCGACCAAGTTTCATAATTTCGCGATTACCTGTTTTCATTAGAAATCAAATATTGATCGACATTAATGGAGATGATTAAATTCATGCCCGTTGATAAACTGTAGTACCTCTCGAATCGGATACTGGTTGACCCCTCTTACTCTCTATCTTTATTAGAATCACCAGTTTTCAATATTCAACTTCTAACAAATGAAAAATTCGAGTACATTTGTGAATTTGAGTGATTTCGAATACTATTCTGTCAACTAAATGCACCCTTTCATCACGAAATCCATTACATGAATTAATGGCTAACATGCTTCAGTTCCATTTTGATTGATAGCTACGTCATTTCGCCCCGGCATATGTTATAATATGTTTATAAACTATTACCACTGTACCGTTCGATTCATTTTTTTTAAGCGTCAACCTTCGACTATTTTGAAAGTGAACGTGAAACCGAAAGGTTGCCATTCTTGCATTGGAATTCCACTTAATACCAAGCCTGCGTGATTACGATTAAATTGTCCGTTACTTATTCATGAACAAGTAATGTTCCGCATAGTCACAACGTTTATTGAAGTTTATATTTGCACATATTCTTGATTTATTTTGTCTTTTCTTGTGTATAATATTACTTCCGATAAAATGTCGATCCGTGACCTCGACAGCAACCTTTTGCAAAAATGTTGTTTAGCGTCCTCTTTCAAGATAGAATGAAATACATGATACCGTGTAGTTGGCAATTTTTCTTGATCTTTATCATTTGAGAAGATTGACAGATTTGAAACATCTTGGAATGATATTCGATAAAAGCAATGTTCGGAAATATTTCTCAGGTTTGGTTCAATTTGAGGTTATAGAAAGTGTTGTTTCTGGCTTCATAACAGAACTAAAAGGCAATTTTTAAGTGATAACTTGTTATGGGAGGGCAAACCGCTTCATAACGTAACGCATAACGGCGTCAGTATGTCTGGCTTCCCAATCTTCTCACTCTATCCCATAGCGCTAGCCGTATTTCGGATTTTTTTTTTATTTAAGCCTCAACCGCCAGTAATTTACGTAATATGTTTTTATACCTACTACATTGACAATAGGTGAATCAGAAGTAACTAGTAACTCATATTTTATGTAGAAAATTGATGTCTTTCAGAAATTTTAATAGTTTATCGTTTGACTAACCGTTCAGTAACACTTTTAGATCTTCTGTCATTTCATTTTCTAATCTCTTACCTGTGTATAGCGGGAACTCCACCAAAAACTGTTTCACAGTTAATGTTGTTTCACAGGTGTAGCACGTGGGGACTTTTTCTCTCTTGAGGAGATAACTTTGAGTTAGGCGTGTGTGTCCAATTCGTAGTCTGGATAAGGTTGTTTGAATGTTTCTCATCTTAGGTAGATTGCTCAATGGTAGTACTGTTGATTTGATTTTTGAAAGTTTCGCTTTAGATATGTTTCATTTTGTCTGCCACTTGGATATTATGGCTTTCCTGATGTGCGGTTTTGGATCGTTATAGTAGATGTCGGGGGACAAACGATAGACTCTCTTTGCATGTCTCAGTGTTCAGTTTGTGATCGACAAATACTATTCATATACTGTAATGATCCGCGGAACATTACAGAATCTACTAACGAATTGTAAGTTTGATAATATAATATATTAGGATTTATCAATAACAAGCATTCAACAAGTTTATCGCCGCGCCGCAGCGTCTATATTTCGAATTACTATATATGATTATTATAAAAATCTAACCAGCAAGCACGTAATTTTCTTTTATTATGTGGAACGTATCATTATTCAATCCTACAAATGTAACAATTTACTAATGGTAGCTATATACATGGTGTTTCAAATTCGACCCTCACCATTGGGATCTCGGAAACTATGAGAGATACTAAGATGGTTGAATTGGAGCAAAGTTGTACATTTACGTAACTAACAATATTCCGATGAGAAAGTTCTAAAATTCCGAATATATCCGGAGATATTCGGAAAAAACAGAAATTTAGTAAAATGGTTTTTATTTTTTTTCTGGCTTTATTTTTCGAAGGATTCGAAAATAAATTGCACTTCTACACTGCCACTATTTCCCTGCTACAAAATGGTGTTTTCATATTTGCTAACTGACGTTTCGTCTTCTGGCCAACATCATCAACTTTACTTTTTCTTATGGGCACTACATTGGATTTTTTCTGTTTTGACTAGAACCAGATTTCAGCTTTCCAATAATGTATCATAAGTAATCATTATTTCTCGAAAAATTGAAGATATTGAAAAAAAAAAATTTTTGTCATAATAGGCTTTGACTTTGATGTTTCTAAATTTCACTTTCAATTTGTTACCCTCAATGACAAGTCATTGAATTTTTGGCGAAAATTGACTTTCACGAATGAAGGAAAAAGAGGTATGATACAAATTTATTACAAATACGATAGATACAGTGTTAGGGCATCGGAAATGTATTCAAACTTGTATCCCAAAAGACGACAACCACATCAAACTATGTTCAAGTTATTGGATGAAAATCTCACCGAGTTTGATTCATTTGAAAAGCCGAGGAAAAATACAGACACAGAATACCCAGGAAAGTAAAGAAAATTTGAAAAATAAGTTATGTATGAGGTAAGTTAGACATTGTGTCCTTTTCAATAAAAATAAATAATTTGCAGATATACTGTTTGGGGAATTCTACAAGCCAAATTTCCTTTCCTTTTCCACGGTTTACAAAATACATATATCTCAAAAATTGCATCCGGGTGATCCCGAAAGGCAATTAGAAATTTGTAATTGGCTAGTAAGAAGACATGATTTTTCCTGTTTTCCTGGAAAGGGCAGATGAAAGCAATTTTACTAAATGTGGGGTATTCAACAAAAATAACGAAAACATTTGGAGCATAAACAACTCCAGGCAGTTCCGAGAAATTCGACCTCAAGTGCGATTTAGTATGAATGTGTGAGCAGGAATTTACAAAGATAGGATTTGGGTCCTCATTTATTTGACGGAATTTTGAATGGAGAAACCTATCACCAGCTTTTAATGTTGATTTTCGAAGACTATTTGGATGATCTACCTTTGGCTAACTATAACAACATCTGGTTTTAACAGATGGTGCTCCACCGCACACTACCAGAAGATTATCTAATTACCTGACTGAAAGGTTTGGTGATAAATTGATAGGGAATATTGGGCCGGTCAGGTAGGCAGCAAGGTCTCCAGACTTAAGTGTTATAGAAACATTTTTATGGAGTACACTGAAGAATAGAGTTTATGGTCAGAGGGAATATCAAAATATTGAGGACCTTCAAAACAGCATTGTTAGAGAGTTCGAAAGATTGAGGAGGAGAGAAATTAATCGTGCAGTAAATAATATTCGAAGAAGGGCACAGTTGTGTTATTATGAACAAGGCCAGCATATTGGGCATTTGCTGTGATTTACTTTTGTCTATACATTTTAGTTAATTATTGTTATTTGTTCAAAGTTCTATTTTCATTGAAAAGGACACAATGTCCAATTTACCTCATACACACTTCATTTATCATATATTGATTGTTGATTCTGTCTGTGTCTGGCTTTTCAAACGAACCAAACTCGGTGAGATTTTGATCCAATAACTTGAACATAGTTAGATGTGGTTGTCGTCTTTCGGGATACAAGTTTAAATACATTTTCGATGTCCGATCACTTTTTCTATCGTATTTGTAATAAATTATCATATCTCCTTTTTCTTTATTCATGAATCGTGCAATAACAAAATGTCATTGAGTATAACAAATTGAAAGTCAAATTTAGAAACATCAAAGTCAAAGCCTATTATGATGAGAATTAATTTTTTTTCAATATCTCAAATTTTTTGAAAAGGAATTATACCTTATGATACATCATTGAAAAAGGTAAATCTAGTCCTATTCAAAACAGAAAAAATCCAGTAAAGCGCCCATAAGAAAAAATAAAATTGATGATGGTGGTCGGAAAACGAAATGTCGGATAGCAAATCTGAAAACACCAGGGAAAAAGTGGCAATGTGGAAGTGCAATTTATTTTCGAATCCTTCAGAATATACAGCCTGAAAAAAATAAAACCAATTTCCGAAATTTCTGTTTTTTCTGGATATCTCCGGATATACTCGGAATTTTAGAACTTTCTCATCGGCATACTGTTAATCAGGAAAATGCGTAACTTTGCACCAATTCAACCATATTTGTATTTCTCATAGTTTCCGAGATACCAATGGTGATGATCGAAGGCCCTTGAATCATGACATTAATTTTGTGTGTGTATTATGTATAAATTATTACTATTATTATCATGTATTATGTATCAGTGTCATTATTCAATCCTACAAAATTAACAATCGGCTTATGGTAGCTATATGTGTACATTCACAAAATCAATAAAATATTTCAGTAACCTTTCTTACATTTTCATATTCATATACATGAAATTTAAGTATTCACCTAAGCTTTTCTCAAGGTAAACAGTGTCAATATTGAATAGTTCTACTTGGATTACTTTAAGTTATCACTTCTGTCGCAAGTCTCGAGACGTACACATTTTTTCATTCTCTCGGGGGGTTGTGAAGTGAGAGCACTTAGGTAAGTAATTGTTTCTTCTTTGTAAATCACCTGCCACCATTTGATCAACCTTTCTTCCATCATCTTCTTGGAGTGTGAGTTATGTCAAAAATTCCCCTCCATGTCATCTAGTTTCCAAGTGAGACTTTCATTAGTATTTAGAGAAAATAATATGTCATGAATTATTACCTCAACAATGACTATAGATCATGTTTCATGTACATCATTTGTTGTTGGCCCTCTTCATTTTGAATTTGAAGAAGAGTTAACTGATAAAATGTCTGATTAACAGACGGAAAAGATCAAGAGGATGTATTTTTTATAATTTATCTTCGAAAATGATGATACATTTCATTTAAGAGAATATCCCACATTAGTTCCCATAGAAAGTATTCGACTCTAATTGAACTCAAGCAAGTGAGTAACATGATCAGAAAATCATCTGACTGTGTACGAAGCTAACCTGAATCATAATTATTAAGGGTTCACTATCATTGAGACAATGATTCGTTTTTGTAAAATTCCTTTTATTTTTTATAACTTCCTTGATAGTTTCATAATGAGCTGAGATGTTTCAGGATATTGCCGAACGTTCCAGGCCAATCTCGAACATTCCAGTATGTTTCTGAGTGTTTTTGAATGTTGTGATACGCTCTTAATATTTTAGATTCAAGGGACGGCTGATACCAGAATGGGAATGATTTTCATTGATGGGGATAGAGGCTACCATAACATATAAAGGTCTCGATAGTTACATAATGATTTGGGATATTCCCGAATGTTCCAGATTCTTACCGAACATTTCACCACATTCTAGAATGTTTCTTGATGTTCTGGAATGTTGTGCAGAATTATGAAATGCTCTCGAATATTCTTGATGTTGTCGAATGTTGTGCAAAGTTATGAAATGCTCTCGAATATTCTTGAGTGTTGTAGGATTTCTTGAAGGCGTAACTTCCGACCCAAACAGCAGGGTGCCTGGGACTTTCCTGCATTGATGAGAGGTGATACTTCTGAACCGGTCTGTAGGTGAACTACCCGAATAATTCCAGCATGGTCCTACTGCTGAATAAACGAGAAAAATCTACGAGGTCTACCTCTGTGGGGTATCTTGCATAAATGTCTGTCATATATAATTCAATATCTAACGTGGTATTAACCGGGGAAGTAGTTGTTTTGCAGCAATCATTCACCAGAACCTATGGTGTAGGAAGTTGGGATAGATGAATATTCCGAGGTTATATTTTGAATTATTTATTTTCTTATACGTATGTATTTCCACTCGATACAGTCTTCGGACACGGTTTGATTTCGAATTCAGAATCAATCAAAAAACAAAAAATTAGAGCATTTGGGCCTTCTGTTTTTTGTGATAGTGCGTTGTACTATTACATTTTTTGAATTTCAAAAAATTCTGGTTTCTTACAGTTTTTTAAACTTGAGATTGGAGCAGATTTACATAAGAAACACAGAGAGTAGTTTCATTTGTATGAAGTGAATCTAAATTTGGTCGCTACATTAAATTTTGGCAATTCCTTTTTGCTAATTTGTTCAAAAATCAGTTCAAAAAATGGGTACTTCAAGACTTTCCAATATTTACTGGTATCAAGAAGTAGAAAATTTTTGATAGTCATTCTATATGCATGTGAAAAGCAGCTACTCGTTCATCATTACATCAAAAAAGTAATCGAAAGCAGAACATATTTTTTTCAACTTCTGTATAATATCCATACTTTCATCTTCATCCATCAAATTCATTCTTCCTTTCAAGCCGTCATCAGTTCAGAACAGCATAATAATCCATTATTTTTGGATGGATAGAGTAAATCGAAAAGAATTTCTTTATTTTTAACGTAGTCATTGTTGAAAAAGAGTAATTGAAAATCAAGTGGCATTAGGGATATCCCATCGTTTTATCATAATCACGACTTTCAGAAATGTTCCAAATGATAAATGGAATAATGTTGCAGGATAAAGCTTTGGAGTGCATTTTGTATAAAACATGGCACATGCACATCCGAATGTGCTTTTGTTTTGAACATTCGTCGGATGATGCTGAACAGGCTGAAACAGCTGTCTACCGGTAGCTCTCGACCTGAAATCAAATTGGAAATGATCAGTTTGTTTTCCTGTTAAACTCTGATTTTCCTTCTCCCCTACGAACGACAACCCTCACCAGTTGAATCGTTTTCAAGCTAAGGAATATTGGGGTCTTACCTTTTCACGTGCGATTCCCACCACATGCATTTGAAAAAGTTTGAGAAAGGATAATGATCAGATCACTGAAAACTGACAAATTACTCAAACTAGCAGAGCCATGATCAAATAAACAAGCAATCATATACATAGCACTGTGAGAAAAATTTATTGGGAAAATATGCTCATATTTTTCATTTAGGGTGTGGTTATATTTCAGAAAATTCATTAGAAACGGTTCGATAATGTTTTCCTAGTAGAATGAAATTGGAAACTCATGGTGAAGATACTGATATGCCCCAGGGAAATCTTAACTTACAAATTATTTATCTTTCATCGAATTGTAAGACCTAGTTTCTATTCATCAAGTGCTACTTGTGACTGAACCAGTCGAAGTATTTTGAAAAACCCCTTTGATTCCCTACAATTTTTCTTTCAGTACTATTTTACATACAGAACCTCACGACTACTGGCCCTGTGTCTCATTCCTTATTTTCTACTTTAGTGAAATGAGACCTTTCTAGTTTCATAAAAACGAAATTGTCATTTTCCGTCGCTGCTTCTTATTATATGTAGGTACTTATACAGGGTGTAACATAAGTACGTTAAAATATTGACGTATTTCTGGGACAATTTTAAGAAAAAAAAGTCTATATGAACTTGTGTCCGAAAATGTTTCATTTCGGGGTGTTGAAATTGAATTTTTTTAATCGCTTTTTGAAAATAACTCTCGCAAAAAATAAGTTATTTGCACGAAATTCGGTACCCCGGATTTTTTTGACGTGGGAAATCATAATTTCTTGTTAATTTTCATGTAACATCTAGAAGGCGCTGCGTACGCTGTCATTATTTATTTCAAATGCTCTAACTTTTTTGACAGTAAACTTTTGGTACTTTTCATGAAAAAACCTAATTCCCACACCTTTTCCAAGTAAAAAAGGTATACCTTCTTTTCGAGATATTTACAATTTTCTATATCGGTGCATATTACTTAGCTCCTAGGGCGCTAAGTGAAGTTGCTGAGAACATTACAAAAACTAAGTATGTGGTGGATCTCGTCAAAATAAACATTTTTCTTCTATGAAATGTTTAA
>WOGO01003469.1:0-14315 GCA_015342085.1 Leptinotarsa defecta | reverse complement strand
AACACAAAGTAGCAGCTTATAATAGCATGATTCACAGATTAGTCAATGTTCCTCTTTCAATAGACAATTTTAATGAAGCACTTAATATCATCAAGCAAATTGCGATTAGGAATGAGTTTAAAGTCGAATTAATAAACAAAATACTTGCCAAGATAGTCTATGCAAAAATGATTCGAGACGTTTTTTCTATTGATAGATAAGATAAGGAAGATAATCAAAATTATAGAGCTTTAACGTATCATAGACAAACAACGGAAAAAGTGGCTTCATTTTTGAGGAAACGAGATATTTAAATTGCATATAGAACAAGTAATACGTTGGAAAAGTTAGTTAAAAATAATAAAGACAAAACATCCATATTCGAGAAATGAGGAGTATATAAATTGAAGTGTGGAACATGTCCTAAGGTATATATTTGTCAAACTGGCAGAACATCAGAAATCGAATCCAGGAACATCATACGAGCTATGTAAATAAAAAAACAAATTCAACATATTCAAATCATCTTCTAGAAGAACATCATATCTTTAACGAAGAGTTCGATATTTTGCACATAGAAAATAAAGGTTTGAAACTGAATCATTTGGAAGCAATGGAAATTAATAAACTTAAAAATTCAAACATCCTAATGACTGACCAATTGGATTTGAATAGATCACCATAATAGGGAGGTTTAGGTAATTTTTTGGAGGTAGTCTCAATTCACTCTCAAATCACTTCATAAAGCTACTGTGCTAGAGAAACATATGATATATTTTTTTAAATAAAGTTTGTGGAGATCAAATCGTGAGGTGTAGTTTTTGAGAAAATATAATTATCTTCTGAGGACTTACTTGGTTAGCGAAACGCGCGTCAAGAGACCGTAATTTTTGTTCAGGTTCTAGAAAAGTATTTTCAATAGATTCATTTTACGCCAGAGGTTTCAGTATGAACTATCAAGAATTAATACCTTATTCTATTTGCCATTCTTGTTTGAGAAAGCTATAGGAATAGCCAAACGCGTCACATATTACAAGTAGTAATATGTTGTGAAACAAGTGGTTTTTCATTTAATTCCTAGTAATTATGGATATCTATCAAATATCGGTCAAATAAATCAATATATTCCTGAAATACTATCAAAACCCTGGATATTACAAATTCATCTTGGAAAAGATGATTTTGTAAAGTGCATTTTTGCTCCTTCGGGGACCTTAAAACAATTCTTGAATTTTCTCACACATCTGCCGTCCAATCAGTATTATTAAAAAATAATCATATTGAAAATTCAGTCAAACTATGAGACGTCATTTTCCATGAGATGTGATCCTAGGAAGTAAGTTATTTGGTGAGAGTTTTACCAAAAGATAAATACTTTCACAACAAATCAAAATACCGGGCCAGTTTTTTGGGTATATAACCTTTCACAATCTGAAAAATAAACAAAGTTAGATCAATAGGGAATCTGCTAAAATTCAATGAAGTGTAGACTGTGAAGTTCACCCCGGAAAATTATTGCTTGAAATAAACCACAGAAGATCCAATGACTGAGTAACTTGTCATATTGATGTCAAATTGAATCATTAATTGAAAAACTTAAATGGCTATACTCATCTTTCGTTATGTGATTGACGTTTCTAAGAATAGTTTTTTCCGTTTCAAAAACTTAAGAAAAATCACTTTTCATTGACGCCTTTTGTAAAAGTATATTTCCATTGACACAGTTTTTAAAATATTCCAGTTTCAGTTGTTGTATTCTTGTTATAATTCATTTCGTACTATAGCTCATTTCAGACTAGCTCTGCACTATCAATTCACATTGAAGCACTTAAAATATTTTTCGAGTTTCAATTACTACAACTCAAGCATTATATAGAGTTGTGCAAAAAAATCATTCTGATAAATAGAGAATTCAAAGGATTTCAGTTTGAAAACGGTTGAAAATTAAATATTCACCGAAAATTTTCGAAATATTTTTGAAATTAAATCTGGTTTATCTCTAATCATTAAAAATAACTTCATCATTTCTTAAAATATATGTAATGGTATTACTCAATTTATGATAGAAATCCTCAACGAATTCGAATACACTTTATTGTGAGATTATCACTAAACAGTTTATTAAACCGCTTCCCCAGGCGTGTTCATACATATGAACACGCTTTGTTTAGTGAAACATGTGTTGCGATTTTGTGAACTATCTCACAATGAAGTATTACTTGACAACGCAACAACATTTGATTTACCGCTATTTTCAAGAGTATTTTTAAAATTTTTCCTTATTTCTCGAGTGACAAGGCTGAGGCTAATACCAATGACAAATTTATATTCAATAATTTTCTCGAGAAAGTTTCAAAACTGTTAACTGATTAAGAGAGTCATGTATAGTATGTTTCACGTTAGATGATATTGGCTTATAAACTGCAGTAAACTACCTAGTTTGCGAATGCAAATGTGATACATGATCGAACTTGAAAAATTTTAATTATATTTTGCATGATATAGGAGATATACAAGTAATTTACTTTGAGTGTCGCTATCGCTATTCTCATCTGAATGAATTATAATTGGCGCAATTGATTTTGTAGAAAGGTACGAGTTTTCATCATTTATAACATGACTAACAGAACTTTTCCAACTCTCGGTAGAAATCTCATTCATCTAGTTCCTGATTTAATTCACCTCAGTACCACTTAAAGTCGAGAAGTATTTTCTCCCACTCTCGGTAGGAATCTCATTCACATAGTTCCTGATTTATTCTACCTCAGTACCACTTAAAATCGAGAAGTATTTTTTCCGCGCACGTTCGATTTAAGTTCGTGCCACGTATGCTCTATAGGATTGAACATGCAGCAGTAGTAGGGCGTTAGTCCTAACACTTTATGTCCCAATTTTTCTGCAAATGTATCACAAACATACAGCAAGCGCCAAACGTGATGACAAGCCCACCCCCATGAGCACAAACTCATTTTCAATGTAACCGGCACTACAGCTCATGCAAGACATACAAATGCTTTGTTCATAGGCGTATCATAACTTGTCCTCCAATGTTATTGGCTATATAATTTGTGCTGTTTCTAAAAAAATATCATTGCCTAACAAAAGTTTATTTTTGAATAAGTGTATCATTATATAAGATTTTGATGAACTGTACTACTGCTTAAAATACTAAATAAAATATGAAAAGAAATAACTAAGAAGTATTGTACGATACTGGCCGGCAAGGGCCTTATCATAATCCAATATAATCACGTTTGGCGCTTGCTATACGTTTTCTTAAATGAAAATGACTCCAGCACTTGTAAAATTCCTTTTTTTTGTATAATTCTCCTCAAAATATATGTCATTTGCAGCCGTGAAGTTTTGAATCTCCAATTTCGTATTATTGGATGCAAGGAAATTTTCACAATTGTCGACTATGATAGCTTGCGTTGTCCATAACGCTGTTTGGCGGAATGTTGAGTAACAGAAAGTTTCCAAACCAATCTTCAAAAAGCTCTGCTGTCGTATCTTCATGATAATCAACACAAGAGTCCTTAATATTTTTGCAGAAAGCTACATAGCATTTGGTATCCAATCATTTTCTGATCCTGCGGGTAATATTGTGATTCTATTTCCTATATTTGATGGTGCTTTTGTTTTATACTTATCAGAGGAATCATACCATCCTCTGAAAGGGGTGTCATGCGTGTCAAACTACGTCTCGTCAAGGTAGATTATTGGGCGATTTTCAACGGTATTTTCTTATTGACATTTTATATTGAGAACGCCAGTTTATTGAACGTGTGGATTTCATAATTACTTGTCTCTTGTTAATTTTGCGCTACTAAGAGTAGTGACGCTACAATTGATTTGAGCCGGTGTTTTAGACTTTTGATTATAATAATACGTTGCTCATCGTACATAGAGTCGACTTTTTGCCTTATTAAATATTTTTCCCAGGCGTCTAGACTTTTTGTGTCACCGGAATCTTTAACTTTTTTCTTGATTTCCAACACTTCGTCTAACTGAAGTAAGAGGCACCTTCGTCAAATTACTGGTTACACTTGCTGCAGCACCCACGTTATATCCTTGCTGAAGTAAGGGAATATATACATTTTTTACAATGATTTTCGCGTCACAATTTAAGTGATTTTTCTTTAAGGAACCAATGGATGAAGAACTATTATTTTTTATCCACGACGCCACATACTGCATATTCCGTAAGTTGGGGTATAAAAAATTTGCTATACATATCTATGATAGCATTTAAATATTTCGAAATTATTGCACACGGTGATCACTTTCAATTAAATACCTACAAAGATTAGAATAACATAAAGTGTGAGCCGTAATTCTCTCATATTATTGTGATGCGAAGGTTATCTGCTTATATTTGCAGTATTTTGAATTTATTTTTCATTGGACTTTATATATGTATAACTATTTATGAATCCTCTCCTTTCTCGAGTTTTATAACTCAGGGTCTAATTGGTTTTATTGAAATCTTTTAGCCAATACCATATACCGGGAAACGTACATACTACAAAGGTTTTATGCAATTAGTCGTTACTGATGAAAATTCACGATGAATGTACTACAACTATTTTATTGCGAGTTTTTCACACTGAAATTAATCAAAATTATCAGTCCATTCTGAAGTTTAGTAAATTTTTCATAAACATCTTACGAAAAAGATTGTTAATTATATGAATTCATATTGGATCGACAATTCCAAATTTTCCATTCATGTCAAAACTATATGCTAGACTTCAATAAAATGAAAGAAAACATTTTTGTCTATTCCCACTAGATATTTCATTTTCACGACCGGTTTCGGGTTTTATCCCATTATCAAATATAAAAACTAACTAATCATTAATCGTAATAATAAAATAACTAGTGGGAATTAGACAAAAGTGTTTTCATCCATTTCATTAAAGCGATTTTGAATTTCCACAAAGTAAACAAGCATCAATTACATAAATTATATGGTAGACATCTTATGAATCTGATAACTTTCGCTATTCAACTGGACTTCAAGAAGGTAAGTTGCATGATTATGTTTAGCAATATATTCAAATAATTTGAAAATCCAAAGAAATAGTGCTTCGTAAAAAGTGAAGATCTCTCTTTCGCTTTTTTCTAAGATGTAAAGTTTCGTATCTTTAATGAAGAAAGGTCGAATAATGATTTCTCGCGCCGGCTTGTACCTCTATGAGTTTCACATACAAAACCAATAATTCTCTGTTTTCTCCAGCTGGCTCAGAACGTTCCTCCCGTGCCGGAGACAACAACACGTCGTGTAGCCGCCCTCCGCCCCCACTGCCGCCTCCGAGATTTCCAAATAGTGCCGTTTGACAATGGGACAGTCTCCACATCGTCACTACCTTTAGCCTGCCAATGACGCCCCTTCTGGTTCTGGAAGATCATCTTGTGGAGATGATTACCCAGCGCAGCAAAGCTTGTGCCAGATACCTCAGACATAGCTTCAAGAGGCCTCACCGCCATAAGAGTCACTGCTTGACTAACTGATAATGAATAGTATCCATGTTAGCGTTGGATTCGATCGGGAGAATTCACTGTCGCGAAGTTTAAGCCGGATTTGGAGTAGAGGAAAATTTTTCGAGTCCATGTAATCCGAATTTTGATTAATTGCACACGGATGGAATCAATTTATATCTGTAACAAGGAAAATTATGAAAAGTCCTTTTTCGAATATATTTTCATTATTTCTCACACTACTGTGGTTATGCTAATTGAGAACATGCACTTATCATGAAAGATCATTTGTATATAGTTGGTCAGTGAATGTTCCCTTGTGAAATGGAAAACCTGAAAATACAAAAAAAACATAATTCATTCACAAATCAGGCAAATCGAAAAATTCTCACTCCAGACCGTTAATAAATTGTGCGCACTCGTGATAGGTGATTATGAACTTCATAACCCATCTTCCAAGGTTTCAAAATGGCCTTAAAATGCTCAGTTTAATTCGAATAAATATGAAATGAATGCCGTCAGTGCCGTCATAAATTTATTGCAGACTGAAACATAAGGTGGCCCGAAGTCGCTAGCCTATTTTAAAATATAAAATCAAGGTTTACATCCATCTAGAGACCGAATAATTGAAACTGCTTGGAAATAAAACAATAAACTCAGTGATACCTATAGTTATCACCATCATTATTAATATTAGATGAACCAGAACTGGACGAGTAATAATATTATTTCTAGGAGGATTTAAACCAAATTGTGAATTTCCAATCGTGTTTGCAATCGTAATCTCAATAGTTCGGTGAAAAACTAATTGAATTCGTAAAAAAAATGGTGACTGGACGTTATAGCTTTGATTTTCCGAAACTGTTAGCATGCACCTACATTTTTTCATTCTCCGTAGAAGTATGTAGTTTTGTTATGTGTTACGTAGCCATATTTAAAATATATTGGGCTAACACTTGCTTCATTAACTCTGAAGTGGAATATCAATAGTTAACTTTTTCCTTCGAAACACTGTTAGCTCAAATCCTCTATTCGAAATCTGCGATAAATTCCAAAACGTTCTTAAAACCCCACGATATTTTTTTGTCATTATTTAATGCGAGTAGGTGTATTTGCGCATGAACATAGTGAAAAAACACTTGAAAATGGCGTGCTACGGACGTATATTGTTTTTGTAGAAGCACTTGCTCGCAATGCACTTTTGATCACTCCTGTATAGAAAAATCAACAGGTCAGTTTTGAAAATAACTCGTGTCCCAATATTTTTTCAACAATTGCCTATGAAGGACCTTATATGGATTGATACAAAAGGAGGTGAAATCGTTGATTCTCTCAAGGGATGATAGAATAATAGAAAAAGGAAATATGTCGTTTGAAAAAGTGTATAATGTAATTTGACAGATAGTTAAGAAAGGCAGCTAATAAACGTTTGGTTTCATTACTGACCTGTTCAAAAATTCATGTTCGTCCCTATGTTACGGCTTATATTCTAAAAAATCCACTGCCAACCCGATAAAACATAGGGACAAATATGGCTGAACTTTTAAAGATTCAAATTGGAAAATTTTATAAAAATAGTACTCAGCACAAATTAAAAAATGATATTCTATTCATAATATGTAAAGTTAAGTGATAACATTTAGCTGAATTTGTGATTTTTCTGTTTGAGTACAATTCGAATATTTGTATTATAAGTGGATCATTTTGATACAGTTTTATATTCATTTGACATTTTTGGTGACGGGTGAAATCAGGTGCTCAATTTTAAAATAGTGCGGTCATCATCATTTATTATTTGTATAATGTTCAATATTTAGCAAATGGTGCATTATATACAAGATTGTGATTTTACAGAGAATTATCCGCCATAATGTGAGAAAACTGAATCATTCTGTATTTTTATTTTTTTGAATGTTGAAGTTCATGCATATAATATATTCTAAATTATCTTGTATATACTGACACTTTCAATAAAGTTGATAGATAACGTAACTTTTCGATAATTTTGGCAGATCTGGCGCAGGCTATGACGTCAGAGGAAAATGGAAGTTCCCTCCTCGAGAGACATCATAGTGAATACACTGTTTTCATAGTGCATGAACAAATAAAAATCAAATGGACTATTATCAAATAGTCGAAGTGTTTTCGGATGGTAGAAAATATAAAATATTGATTAAAAAATTTGAGATGGAATGAAAAAGATTTGCAAAGTTATGAACGAAAAAAAAGTTTGCGAGACGGAGAGTAAAAATTAGTAATTCTCTCGTTGTTTTATTTCAATAAAAATTATTGTAAATATAAATTTTAAGGATTCACTGCCATGATATAGCTCATCAAATGAAAAGTTACATATTTTGAATGAAAGAAAAAATCAAAATCGCCTTGCGGTTTTCCACTTATCGTCTATTACGTTTAATTCATAACACGAACTTATTGTATTGAATGGAAATACACTGCCCAAAAACCTGAGCAAATTTAATGTAGATGTAAACCTCTCCACTTCAGGATAATGAGCCATAAATCATGAAATGTGCTTTGAGTGTTTTTTCAAAAATGTCTTTCTTTGTGATATTAGTACGTAACTTTGCAAAATCTTTGAACTCACGATCAATTCTAAAATGTATGGGTACAACTGTTTGTTTTTATATAGTATAATCAAATCGATAAGCTCAAAATCTCTTTTGAGCAATGATGTCTCCACCATTGATTCTAACACATATTTTGTAATATTACATGTAAATAACACAATGCGTCTGTTGCTTAGTACTCGTTACTTCACAAGTGACATTCCACTATACCAACATAAAAAATTGATTTCACGTTGATGAATAGGTATAATAATTTGACGAAAAGGTGTATCCATTGAACCACAATAATACTGAAACCTTGTAAATTGAGTAATTATTCCAATAATATCTGCTAGACTTGTATACAATATTTTTTCAGCTAAATATTCACTTGGTAGAATTGCGATTAGATGATCTTCAATTAATTTCTTTCAGGCCTCGGAAAAACACTGAAACCTAATGGGCTTATTAATGTTTTTCTCTCTTATTTTATGGTCCCCATTCCAGAAACCTCATTTCCTGTTTTCAACTTATGAGGATGCTTTATTGGAAATTGATATATTCTTTTCATGAGGCAATCCCTTTCAGATACAGATCTTTCCTCGATGGTTCTTTTTTAAAAAGTTTCCATTTCTCAGTTCTCACTTACGTTTCATACTGACCCATCTGATTCTGGTTCAAAGCCCTGATTTGGTTGACGGCCCATATTTTGAGTTGATGAAATAATTTGGCTACAAACTGTTTTTTTTTGCACAAAACAAGATCGTAGTAAGGTCTAGTAAAATTTAAGAAACATTTTAAATTGATACTTTTCAACCTAACCTAATAACAACCTAATAACAAAATCGGAGTTTGAGTTACTAGAAATTCAAATACCTTCATGTCACACCAATTTGTAAGTTGCTTCTTGTAGCTGATAAGAGTACTGCACTTGAGTACTGGTGATCCTTATATTCATTAACGATAGAATTCAATTTTCCTCGATTTCTCAATATTGAAACTATATGAAATTAAATGAAGTAACAAAAAAAGAAAATATTTTTGAATGCATCTTTGGGTTGCTTCTTGTTGAAATTTAATGGTTTTTGTCTCATTCCGGATATTTTCAGAAGTTAGGCACTCAATAAAAATGTATTGTAACTATCCAACACATGATAAATATACTCAGCAAAACTTACCTCTGAAATTTCTTTTGATTTTCTCTATGAATGGTTTACCCAAGTAGGGGAAACACTTGTCGTGATTCTGTAAACTCTTCATTGTGTAAATCAGAATAAATTTTATCAGTATGACTCTCAATAATAAAATGGAAGTGTTTGAAAACCCGAATAAATTTATGTCACATCAACTTGTGAGGAGGTTCTTGAAGTAGGTAGTTGTTGAAACCCGAATCAACTGTGCCAGAGGTCCTGAGTTTCAATTTCGGGTCTAGTCACGTCTCCGTCAGTTTTTTGTTTCACACAATTTTCAAACTACATTTGAAATAAATAAAAAATTATTTCTTTTTTAAATTACTTTTTGTTCTTTCTGAAACATATTGAGGTATTGCTCTGATTTAAGATATTTTTCTCAAATAATTTTTTTTAATATTCCTGCTGTGAGTCATAGAAAAAGTATAGTGTTCTACTCACGAGAAATGACCATTACTCGCTCGAATTTTATTCTTACAAATACTGGTCACATTTCCCGCTCGTTGAATGAAATACTATAGTCACTTGACTCATAGTTTAACGAGTTTGTCAAATAATATCGTATCCACTTTTCACCAAAAAGTTCCATCTCGCTTTCTTCATATCTACTTTTTTCACGTACACAATTCATTGCATTTGGTATTTGATCCACTTTTTGATATTCACATGATTCCTATTTCGAATATTGTTCTAGTAGTAATTTTAGGTATACTCTATTTTCCGCTTATGTGATAATTGTGGAGAATTTGAAAAATATATTAATATTGAATATTTTCCTTACAAAAAACAGTTTTTCACATTTTTAAAAGAAAATTCGATTACGCTATATATGATTAATATGGTTGGATTACCAATCGATGATATAGCCCGAAAAAATATTGTACACAAATCTAATATTTAAAAATCCATATACGCCAAACCCCACAACAACGAAACACAAAACTTTTTATTTTTCTGTACCCGTGGAATTGAATAGATATACCTTCATTCTGTATAGTTTGAAACTAGGAAAATACATTTTGGTTACCGAGTTTTGGCTATGGTATTGAATATTGAAGTCATCTAGTTTTAGTGATTCAACATAGATCTGAGTAGGTAGATATAAACGTTGACGATACCTAATATAAAAAATAATCAATATATCGAAAACAATTGCAGGAGTATATTACTAGGTAGCGCCTCAATGGAAATGTTTCTGTTAGTACTGTATTGTGGAAAAATTTAACTTCGACTCAAATACGGGGGGAACTCACAGCGAAACTACCAGAATTCCAGTAACTACCCAAATTCATTTTGAAAAATTACCTAGTCAGAAGTCTGAGAAATAATAAGTTTGTCATGTAACATGTCTGCCTGGTGTACAAATTTGAGAGTAAACATCAATCTTTCTTATTTAACATCGAACAAAATTGAAATTATGAAGTATACTTATTCACTATAGCTACAAGAAACAGAAGGAAGTAGTACGTCCAAGTTCTCGACTGAGTCTCTTTCCCTAAAACATAATATGTAGAAGTTCAGATAGTCAATAATTCAGACTACTGGGACTGCTATGACAGAAGTAAATATCACAACAATGGTAGAATTTTTCAGGATCTTGATGTCAATGACTTTTATTTACTACCATTAAAATTCTAACATGAATATATAAATTTTTGCACTTTCTCAGATACCTACCTTAAACAATCTAATATTTTATAAATATCTTGATTTCCTCATCTGTAAAAAACTGTTTTACTCATTTTACATTTTATGCAAAACCATACCAAGTATAAAATTTCGATATTTTTTTGTTTCTCTCGTTTCTTTTAAAAAAGAAAAATTAAATTCGACGATATCCCCCCGTATTTCATCCTGCTTATTTAATCTAAATTTTGGCTTGAAATTCGCACCCTATACTCAAATACAAAGATTTTTCACGCATTAGACTGTGCAGCGCCATAATACGCTATTTGCCCAGTATGTCCATACTTCTAGTCAATTAGAAATAGCGCGAAAGTTTGGAGCTGCAATAAATTCAAACTAAAGTTCGAAATAAACGGTTGGCCTAAACAACAAACCCTAGTCCGTCAGCCAATTTCTGGGTTTCTACCAATTTTGAACAATTACGATCCAAACCACATCTTTTCCATATGAAAATTTATCATTCCTTTTTAGTTTTGAATGTATTGAAACTGAGCCAAGAATTTGTTAATAACTTCGTCTCAAGTACATGAAGTAAATTTTTGAAACAAACAATTTTTTAATTTCGTTTTTTCGGAGTGAAATCTTTGCAATATTTACGAATCATTTCTACATTCCTTCATTTGGAATATAGAGTTTTCAATTTAAAATCGAAGTTCTCAATTCAGTGTTACGATTGGGATTAAACAGAAAAGGGATACATATTCATGATAAAATCAGGCCACTAGATATTAGCTTTTCGATTTAATACTTTCTATTGAAGCGGCTGCTGAAAAGATGTTGTTGCTCGTAGTTATCCAATTTTGCCTTGGCACATGGACTACTAGTACTAGCAGAACGGTGTTCCGATACTATGGAGCAAAGTGATTATTCTAAATGTAAATATTGTTACATAATAATTAATAAAGTAATCGTATTACCATTATATGACTAACTAAATGCAGTGTTTACGTTTGTTTTGTTTTGACGACGTTTATGGAGCAAATGGCGCATGATTGCTAAGTATAGGTAGGTACATATGGAGTATCTATCCCCACACCTTCCAGCGAGATTGAGATATTTTCAATTTAAGGTATTCAAAATTTCGCCAGAGTACGGATTACGTTCCTCTCTGAAAAACGGTTTCGGTATATTTGTGTAAATCGATTCGATAAGTTTATGTTTTTTGGTAAACTTGAAATTTGTATCTACGAGAGAGTGAATGACGAGAAAATGTTGACTGGAAGATAAACTGATGTAGATTTAGAATTATGTTATACAATATGGAAATTACGAAATATGTAAAGTTTCCTGAACGCAATAAGATTCTATCTCTATAAGACTCTGTTTGTTTTATTTTTCAGTCCTTCATTAATTTTCCACTGAACTCGAAACTTGAAAAATATATTTCATTTAGATACAAAAATTATCAAATTGATTAACGGAAATGTTTTGGTGAATTATGAATTCTATTTTCAATTCTGAAGTAACTTCGTATCAGCTTTTTTATGTCGATACCAAAAAATCGAGTCTAGCTTTTTTGGTTCCGGAGAAAAACGAAAAATCGTTATTCTATTTTCTGCTGAATCTTTATACGCAGAACTATTGGAAATATGTTCACTTCTTGCCTCAAAAGACTATCAAAATGAGCTGAGACTTTTTTTACGCATCCCTTCCACACAATTTTTGTTGTTTGTATGTGAAAGTCTAAAATATAAAACAAATGTATAATTTTCTGTTTTATCTTTTATATTTATCAATGCTTTTGAATTGTTAACTATCGGATTTGTTTACATTCTCTTTTCTATCACTCTGTTTAGTAAAACCATGTCTGCTAAAAGTTAGTGTATTTGAATAACATGCTACCCGCATAGCGTTGGAATATGAGATTTGAAATGTTAAGATTTGCGCTCTTCCTATAAAATCACATTTTTTTGTCATATGATATATTCGATAGTATTTTAGAGATAATCTGCGGGGCTTTCATTAGCGAAGATTCAAGTCGATCAACCTTAGTGATTTCACAATTTGATAAGTAAACCCTTTTGATTCCAAATATTTAGTAATTATTACCAATAATTTACGGTAGCCGCTTGGTCAATTCAATAACACTGTAAATGACAACTTTCATTTGTCATAAATATTGTTAGTGGACTATTATACATGAATAAATCATTCTACTGTGGACAAATCCGAAACCAAATCTACCTGTCTTACTTTTCCGCTGAGATTATTGGTCTCAGTGCACCTGGCGCCCAAATAACAGCTGTATCCTCCTGTAATGAGTCATACTTTTTACTAGTTTTCTTTTCCCTATAAGAGCTTATTGATTTTGTTCTTTTGCCCAGTGTTAGTTTTCTCAGATACTGAAATCCATCATTATTTGGTAAAGGGAACTTCGTTTTGCTGTTAGATATGATATTATTTTCCAGTAGCCAGTGTGGAAATTTCATCTGGGAATTTTATCTTATTCGACATGTTTCCTATTCTTTTGACAGATCCTAACTTGTCGCTCCAGATATTCGTAAGACAGTTACTGCGACTCGGAGCTCTCTTATCACTGATGTCTTCTGAAGATTCGGAAGCCCTTGCAATCGATGATTATCGGCACAAAGTGGATTGTTCAAAGTATTAGTTTCATATATAAACACCTAATATCAAGCGGTTATATCAATGTGGAGCGGAGATAAATTTTCATCCAGAAACCAAATCCCATTCTCTGCTAAGAATGTTTCATTATTTTCAAAAAACGCACAAAAAAGTAAAAAATAAACATATTTCCAATAAACTCGATAGCAGTAGCAAATTTTCGATATGTATGTTAGTTTTGTAATAGTTTTCCACTTTCTCTTTGACCTTATCTACGACTTAAACGACTTAATTTGTGAACCGTTCAACTCTTTGGTTGAGTTCTAAGTGGTTCTTATGCTCAATAGCAACATTTGTGCTTACTGGTTCTGGCTCTGGTTCTTGTGGACTTATTGGGGACTATTATTTCAATTTTTTCATTTTTCTCCGATATTTTTTCCTTGGTGTCGGTCTGTGTTGGAGAGAGCAGGAGTGGATAATTCCTCATCCCGACTATCCACCGATGGGTTTGGTTTGTAATATATCGATAGTATATTTTCCCTTTATTGATGTTCAGCCTTTTCCCAAAATAATTTGTGGCTCTATATTCTGCTCGGGTGTGACTGAACACAGACTTCAAGTATGTACACTGAATATATGTGAAAAGAAACACATGTAGTTGGTATCGAATTAATAATAATAATAATAATAATAATATTAGTTTTATTTCCTACCACATATTACAGTTAAAACATGTCCTTTAATGAAGGTATGATTAACAAAAAACAAAAAAGAAAAATTTTTCGACATATATAATGGGGTATGAGAACAGCAGTGAGAAAAGGGCACATTGATTCAAATAGCAGCA
>WOGO01003468.1:0-14318 GCA_015342085.1 Leptinotarsa defecta | reverse complement strand
GGCAATATTGTGAAATTAATTTTTATATAGCTGAAAATTGTTTTATATAAACATATATTGTAAAATAATAGATAAGGCAAAATTGTAAAATTAATTTAGGTTGGTGTATCTGTATGGGTGGTACGGCTGGATGGTTCACCTGTATGGGATACCTATATAGCATAAATAGGGTTAGCTCGCATTAGTTTCTAGTTTTGTTTCTAGTCTTTGAAGATGATCACTTGGTGATCGAAACACCTGTCGAGGTGTTGAAAAAAACGATTTGGTGTTGGGAAGAAACACTAGTAATATTCCATAGACTTCATTTCATCAAGATGAGTTAGACAAGTTAACAACAACAGGCAAAAAATGACTGATAGTTTTCTGGCCTTCTGGTACTGTCTCGCAAAATGAACAATTGAGATATTCAGGATCCTGACATGGATCTCCTGAAAGACTATTTAACAGATACACTTCGAACTGCAAAAATTGGCCACTAGATGCCTATGAGAGCATAGAAATAAGTTAACCATACTCACCTTCAACTCACAAAGCTTTAGGACCTAAGTGTTATATTGGAAGTATTGTAAAATTTTTAGAAAATTTCGAATTGTTCAACCTTTTGTAATTCTCTGCAACTGATGCACTGTTCAGTCGCTAATAACCCTATAGGTTGATGCTATTTCGAATGAATTAAATAAGGATATAATGAATAATGATGGTGGATTAATACCTAAGAATATACTGTATTGTTGAAATACTATTTTATTCATCAGATTTACCTGACTATTAGGTAGGGCAATATTGTGAAATTAATTTGGGAAAATTCACATGCGTATACCTAACACAGGTATCTATGGTATGAAAAAGGAGTAAAATTCATAACGTAGATGAATATTTCATTTTGCATGTCCTGCAGTATAATTGAATGGATGAACACATGCAACTCACCTTCATCAGGAGCGTATATATTCAAATATAGGCAGTCTTCACTTTGGTTCATCAGGTAGTGCTTCAATCCAAGAAAATATTTCTTTCTGAATGGCGACATTTTCCTTTCATCCGGAAACTTTTGAGGACAAACCGGTCCAAAAGTATCTGCAATTTTCACCCCGAACCATGAAGGTGCCCCACCAGTTGGCATGAAACGTAGTTCTCCAATGGGCGGCGCTGCATATGGTATCCCTTTATACACACCCACGCGACCACGTTGGGCCATACCGAGTTTGGGTTCCGTGATGACTCCCTGGAGCATTCCCTGCTTCAAGGAAATGCTTCTGGTGTATCGTATGAATCCGTATTTGTACGCGCCGGGACATACGAAGGAGGAGAGCAGCGTTATTATTATTGTCAGTGATTTGGTAATGTAAGGCATTTTCACTCTGTCAGAAGTTCATCACTAATGTTACTTTTTAATGTTTGCCTAATCTTCTCTCATAGAATTTCTCGGATATGGACATCAATCTTTACATAGATACCTTGATTATAATCATTGAAATATCTGAAAATGATTTGGTAATCATATAATTATAATTTTTTTTATAATCTGGAGAAATGAACTTCAAATGTTCAAGCCCGTCTTGGATATACCTACACAGTAAGTTGAATGTATTGACGCCTATCAGAACTCAACTACTCCACTGGCTAATACCGCGAATGGCGTTCAATTTTGGAACGGGCACATTTGCAGATTGGTTTCGGGTTCCTTAGCCACTCATCAGTCAATGATATTCCATAATTGAAAATCGAAATTCTTTCAGAGTATTTCATTCCTCGTATTAAGTTGGAGCGATCATCAAAAATGTCACTCCATCTAGTGGACGAGGTACTAACCAACTGCATATCCAAAATTTGCCCGATTCTTTTTAATATGGAAGAAAAACTCTTTCAATTGTATTGCCAATTGCAAATGTAGAAATTTTCTGTGAAGATTCCTGCACTGACGCCTATCAGATATAATCCAACGCCGTTCGTGGTATTAGCCAGTGAAGTAGTTGTTTTCTGATAGGCGTCAGTCAATTTAACCTATTGTGCAGGTATATCCTAGATGGGCTTGAACATTGAAAGTTCATTTCTTCAGATTTGTTTACTGCCTGTCTTCAACCATAGCCCACTGACTGATAAGACACTTTTTTTCTAGTAGAAATTTGAACATTCGTGAAAAAACCATAATATGGTGTGCACCGAAAGAAACATTCTCGATACATTTTCCATATCTATTTTATTCATTTAGTTTCAATCCCATTCATTACAAAAATCATCTGCAAGCTGAGAGTTATGTTGGAAAAGCAAAAAATTCTGATTTCGATTTTGAAAGTTTTGAAAATCTGAATGGAAATAAAAAATTTGCAGATTACAATTCAATGTACGGAACAGTGATATTGTTTCCACTTATTTGCTTTTTGTTCAATTATATATCCAAAAAAACGTTCGATTATTCGACTATTTGTCAAGGCTCCATAATATAAAGACGGAGGGAAGTCCAGAACGATTTTTTCGAAAAGTGATCAAATGCTCGAGTGATCAAGTGATCAATAGAATTTAAAATGATTTGCTTCAAATATATTCAAATTGAATGAACATTAGATATAATTCATATTGCCTATGTTGTTTCAAAATCTTTAATATCAACTCTAAAGAATAACATATTCCAAATGGACCAACAAAGCTGAGATAATGAGTGTGAAATCGGCAGCCTTCAATTCAACTTCTTCACAGATCTGATAAAACACGAAGCATCTCAAACTTTTCCAAAAGTGAAGGTTGCTTCATCTAGAAATCCTCAGTAATTTGTTATTGGACTTTGTGGGAGATCAAAATTTGTAGGTTCGTGAAATTCTGGGTGAACAATTGGATTTCATACAATCGTAGTCTGTCATACAAATTTCAATATCACTTCATTTATGTATATATTGTTTTGGCAAATCTGCTCAGAAAACATAAAGTATCTTCTGGAAGAGATGATGATTCCGCCAATGATCTGCAATGTCATCAGATGTCACTAATAGGATAGATGAATTGCTTCATTTCTGAGGGATATTTTTCAGTGTGCTTGCTGATATACAGATGATCAGATCAGAGCATCGGAAGTTTCTTGCCAGTCTATTTTTCAGATATTTCCTAAATTCTCATACTACAGCATTGATCTTCAACAACAATATGTGAATATATCGGAAGTCAAACTGAAGGACGTGGTTTATCTCTATGAATGCTCTTTTGGGGTCTATTGTCTATTGGACCGATTCTGTTTTTGTTTTACACAACTGACATTGACAGTAGTACTGTTGTCTTGACTGCCAGCTTTATCGAATATTGTACTGTACTCTTAAATCACCTTTGGATTAACATAAAACTTGATAGACTGAAATGCATCTGAGTATAATGTCTCTATTTCATTACCCCCTAGTGTGTAATTCGACAAGGTTCAGGAGAATGAAGGTTTCAATTGAAATAAAAGACTCAAATATCTGTGCATTTTCAGAAATTGAAAGTGAGGTTTTGAACAAAAAGGTATTTTTCTCGAAAGATATCTATTTAATAATCAATTTCTTTTTGTCCCCTTCAGATGCTTTCCTGGGCTCTTCCATTGAGACGATTGGACTTTGGTTTCGATATCGAAACCATTCAATTCAATTTTTATACAAAATTTTATGCAAATTTTTTGTTTCATTTTTCTGATAGCTCAATAAACTAAACATGCTAAACAGCAAAACGGTGAACATTCGTTTGAAACTAGTGCACTAACTCGAAAAATTAAAAAAATCGCTAACAGGATGTGCGCACCTCCCGAAATTTCAATATCGACTATTTACAAATATAGAGATAATTTTTATTATTGAAAAAATTCAAATATTTATATCTCTATCAATGAGTATGTTGTTTCCTCTAAATGAATTCATCATCTGCGAGATTTTCCATGAATTTCTGGAAGTAGTAAGCGAAACTGCCAATATAACTGTATTTGTATGTATGTAGGTATTTGAATTTCATTTGAAAACTCAATCCTTCACTGTTATACGTTGAATAAATTTTATCTTGAGTGGTGATAATAATCTTTATAGGTAAAATCACTTTTCTCTCAAGTGGTAATGATAGATTTGTCATCTGTCACGACGTATTAACATTATTTTCAGACACAGATAATGATGGTGCACGTATGATCGCATTTCAAAAGCAGAAAACATCGATTCATTGAGTCAAAATGAAGTCATTCATTCCTTGAACAAATATCAAATGTTCAGGCCAAAGTGTTGTGAAATTAAATGAAGATGAAGTTGAGAAGAAGGACTATCAATACCTATTTCAAATGTATTATTGAAATTTTTGAATAGCCATGAAGATAATGATTTTCTTTTGCGAGAGTCACTGATTTACCTGTTTTGATTTTTCTGATTTTGGAACGCTATACATTCAAAAAACTTTCAGGAACTACTTTCATTACTAGTATATTCACATTGTTGGAAAATAAGCTTCAACTCCAACAAAAATGAAGAACGTCCAAAGATAGGAAGAAAGGAAAGTCTAACATATTTTTGAATGACAGAGAAGTTGAAGGCCAAAAAAGTTTTTTTCACAAAAAGCAATCTTTCCAGAAATATTCCTTTTTTCAAATTCTCATTATTATGATGAAAATAAAATGCAATCAATAAATGAGTCTTCTTGAAAATAATGGCTTGTTAAAAGGTAATCAAAATTGAAAAAAATAAACCAATAACTCAGACTGTCGTCACTCGAGGAAACAAAATAAACTACGCGACGTTTATTACCATATTAAATCGCACTACGTTTGTTCTGTTCCATCGATAATATTAGACGCACATTAAACACATTTTCAAAATATTAACACTTTTCCGATAGATGAAAATCACATTCTAACATTTATTTATCGCCGTTCGCAATATCCATGATAACCGATTTTGATGGATGAAAAAACTTTGGTCTCACCAGAAGCGCGTTCCTGAACTGAAGCTAAAATTGTCAAAGTTTACTTTGAACTGCTTCTGTTTCTACACTCCAGTGGCGTAGAAACTGGATGAATGTATAACCAACTTCTTTTCATAAACTACACCATACGGTTTGATCTTCACAAATTTTATTTTCAGAAAATATATCACATGTATCGCTATCACAGTTGCTTTTCATAGTGAATGACATACTGAAAGTAAACTCTATTATTTTAGAAAAACATGAAAAAAATTGAATTTCGTCAGACTCTTCAATGAACATAATTTCGTTAGGCGATTTCAAATTCTTTATCTATCGTGATTTTCAAATCATTTAGAAAACTCAAAACACTGGTTGACGTATCTGGTTTGATATTTTCGAATCAATTAATTGACAACTTTTCGATCTGTCAAACACATTTCCAAATCTCTCAATATACATTTCTTTAATGAAAATCAACATTTTGCGAATTAGTGAATTGACACTTCAGTAATCTGTCAAATGTTAACTTTTCCCTGGACCCTGCTGGTTATATTATCCCCCTACAGAGGAGATGGATGTCGAGCATACGACTCCAACTGACCCCCCTGAAAATTTAAATCAGGAGCGAGAGCTTCTAAAACCTTACAAAAAGTTTGATGGTGCAGCCAGCAAACGACTGAGTCGTCTCCTCAAGAGCGGGGTATCTTATCAAACCACCTTGGACCAAATTCCTGAGCGGCGTACGCAGAATCTGTCTCAGGTGGAGGAACAAATCCCCCATGAGCAGATTAGCCAACGTTTGCGCTCAAGTGAAGATCATCAAAACCAGAGGCGAAAAGGTCCTGCACGGATGAATCTAAGGCATCGTCAGGTGTAGCTGACGTGCAAAAACCCTCATATGGGAAGGTTGTCATGGGTATCAAAGTAGGAATCTTGCAGCTAGACTATCGGAGTACTTCATCTACATAACATATAATTTGTGCCTTTCCCGCTGGGGACCGAATCAGGTCTTTAGAGTTCGGCTGAGCCATACTCACACCATCTGACTTGAAAGACCACTAACCATACAAACTTCGTTAAGGAGCTGGGTTTATTTGCTCGAGTGTGAATAGTTGTGAACCACAATAAACCCTTGCAGATTGCGGTAGAGGGTCAAATAGACCCACTCACTTTGGACTTAACCTGACCTAACCTTACTTTTCCAAAAATATTTTAAACAACATTGAACAGTTTAATCTTCCTCTTGAAGGTGATCACTTGGCGATCGAAACAGGTGTCGAGGTTTTAAAATAATGGTTTGGTTGGAAAAAACTATAGTTATATTCATATTGAATTCATTGAAGAAATCAATGAGAAACAGAAATTTCAATTCAGGGCTGTTCAATTCAATATTCGACTAGAAGGTGATAGTGTCATCAGAGTAATTTGCGATCTTTACAATACAATTAACTTAATTTTTTTCCAAATCAGATCAAAGTAGATGTATAAATTTGATTGAATAATTGGGACATGAAATAGCAAAGCTGTTTGGGTTTGATTTAATACCGATGAGACGTTACACTTCGAAACTGGTCTGAAGATTATCATTTCGTTTGATTTTTGTGAGTTTTTATTGTTTCGCAATGAGAATCGTTCGATAGGATAAGTTTTAGCAGAAAATAATTTTGCATCTAACCGATATCCGTTGTGTTATTACTCCAGGAAATAGCAGTTTTCTGAAAATATTTCCCTGGGTGATATCGTGAAGGCTGAGATCTATTAATTCCAAATATATGACTTTTTCCAAAGTTTCGGATTTGTCCATTCGAAACATACAAAAACTAACTATTTAGTCCTTGCTATAAAAGGAGGTTTAAACTTTTCTTCTTAATCATCGATGTTCGTTGCAATACATAAACGATCAGCAGAAAAGCTTCCAAAGTTTCATATCATTATGTAATCAATAGAACTCGAGGTTTTTTAAAATTGATAGAGTACTACACGGGTCAGCGTTTGGGACCCTACTTTTCAGTCTATATACTTGCACTATTGCTAAGTCTTTCGTTTCTTGCATTCAGCTCTATTATGCCATCAAAACACAATTATATTTGTTTCACATATAGTCACTGGGCGGCAGTTGTATCGCCAACAGCATATGCAGGAATAACTTCTGTGAAGAATCCTGCACTGACACCTGTCGGACGCCCTTCGTGGTATTAGCCAGGGGAGTAGTTGTTTTCTGAGAGGTGTCAATCCATTAATCTACTGTGTAGGGAGTTGGGTCTGGCCTGAACGAATTGTTCTTAGATAATTTGAATTATATTTGTCGTTCAAACCTGGAGAGTATTCAGATACTACCAGTGCTTCAAATTTCGACCAGTATAGCATTGAGCAATTTTTGATGAACTATTGTCTAGAACTGAATTAAAATGAAACTGTCTCAATTGTTTCTGGTGGAAAGTGTGCAAGAGAAGAATTCAATGAAACAATTTTGATAGCAGTCATATTGAAGGGGGTCCTTAACACTTTTCAATGAACTCAAGAATGTGGGTTTGAGAACTGACTCACATATGATATTTTTCTATCATATTAGCATATGTTCACAGTAATCCCGAATCGATTTATCAAAATAGTCATGTTGAATGGAAGAATTGAAAGTTCACTGCGTTATCCTCTGATGTCACCAGAATGAAATTACTTTAGTTCAATCTATTGTATCAGGAAATTCGATGGGATTTCATTCGCTTCGAAAAGTAAGTTGATTATTATTTTTTTACTGTTAATTATGGAAGCAATTCACTTGTAATTTTTCAGTCGGATCTGATTTTTGATAATTTAGAATCGACAATATTTATATTCCTTGAAACGAAAGCATATTTCAAAGATATTTTTTTGGGGTTTCTTCATATTCACATTCAGTAATAACTATATTACCCGTATGCGAAACTGAAATTGAAAATTATGAAGACCTCCATTATCATTATTATTATCATTCGATCTTACTAATAGCCCTACCCAAAAGCGCCGCATTTGACTCAAGAAAAAGCCACACGACTACAGACTATTTTAAGAAAATTCGGAAGCGTAAATATGCACGACGTACGTCTCGGATAGATTGTTTTGCGATATAAATAGGTGCTAAACAGAGATTTATAAATAGGTGCCATGTAACTTCTCTGCCCTTAGACATTAGGAACCCTTGAGAATGCAATGAATTCCTTTCCATAGTGATTCTGGTACTCGTGAAATAGAAAACATTCAGGTGATGAACATTTTTCGAATATTTTCATCCGTGAAACGTGGTTAACTGGATCAAGTATAAATAGAGGATGTTTGGAAGGTTGGCGTTTTTCAAATTGATGTTGTTTGAGTCATCTTGGATATTTGAAGACCAATCTGTTATTATTTGATGTGGTACGATTTATTTCTTTTTTAGTTCGACAGAAGTATTTTTTTTTATTATATCATCTTCATTCACTCCATGCACTCCATGTCGTAACAATTTTAAAAACCTTTATATTCTTTCTATATAAATAAATGTTCAGTAATTGAAAAATTTTTAATGATTCCTAGGTCGATAAAATGCAGTTTTGTGTTTTATAAATAAATTTTCGGTAACTGAAAAATTTTGATTGATTTCTTGGTTGATAAAATATAGTTTTGTCATAAAAGCCTAATGAAATCTATCACAATCCAGTTCATCATTGAGATGGAAGAAATGATCAGAGAGTTGAGAGGTACACTTTCTAAATTCAATAACCTTAAAAACTTTCTTGACATTCAGCATTTGAAGACGTTGTACTTCGCACCTATACAATCTTAACTATCCTATGATTGGAAAGAAGTGAATGATTGTTATCTTAGGAATCTTAATGTCATACAGAAATTGATACTGAAGATTATATTCCATAATAAAAACTCATCCAACTGAGGCCTTATTTGAAGAAGCGAGTGTGTGTGTGTGTGATATTTGACAACTTTTTTGTACGAGCATACTCAGTATTGTGGAAAAGAAAACATCATTATAAACCCAATCATTCACTCATACACTAACAGGAAAAATGGAAACTCTCAACCATTGGACAGAGAAACACAACATATCTCGAACCACGCTTATACCAATTATTACCAGAAAAAATTAAACATATCAACAGTTTCTACATGTTTCAAGGGGATGTGAACAAATTTATTCTGTACACAGAAAGAACATTTTTCTGACTTTATCAATAAAACTATTCCAAATGACTGGCATCACTATCATAATTGAAATCACCATATACTAAACTGAAAAGTCTTTCATCTGAATACTGGCTCTAGCCTGTATCAGGAGGATGGAGCCAGCTCTATTTGACAAAATAATATAAGAAAGAGAACACGAGTTTTGATAACCCCAGAATTGTACAACTTGCTTGTAGAAAATGAATCAAGTGTAAATAAATAGAATGTACTACTTGGAAAGACGAAATTTCAATCTATAGTACATTTGGCGAATATCCTCTATATTGATGGTGTGTTTCTAATGCTGTCTAAAACTTTTGTTAAAAACATATTTTTATCCCCACTAAGGAAGCAGCTATCGCCCACCCACACATACTTTGTTGATACACCCTGTATTATCACCTACCATTAATCTATCCTCATACTTGGATCCTAACAAACTTGGGAAAATTCCATACGATTTTGTATCCAATTTAGTAATTCATCGTATTCTCTATCATAGAAGTCTCTGGTTTTCTTCAACAGTAAGTTTTGGAGGAAACGGCAACGACATGTTTCCTTACAGAAACGCCATTCATAGGATTAGCAGAAGAATTAATCTATCAATATTAAATATGAATGATGCTCCTTAAAACGATCAGTTGCGAAGTCAAGGTTCGACATCGATCGCCATACGAGATTCGTTCGCCCTCTTTCACTGCCAGACAACTAGATGAAACCAAAGCTCAAAAACAGAGTATTCGTTTGATATTGAATCAAAAATACTCCATTTTTGAGCTCCTGCTCTCATTTTCAGTGAATTTTGAGAGGATTCGTCTCCTCCCCCTTCTGAAGGTTCATCAAGTTTCAACCAAAACTGGTTTTAGCAGCAAATGTTGTCATTTTCCTCCTTTCTGCTTGCTTCAGTATTTCGAACATGTATTGGAAGGCACAATTCATTGAATTGAAAATATCTTTTTGATTTAAAGGTCACCTCGAGTTCCCCTCGAAAGAAGTGGATCAGATATTATTGATCATTATTGATCGACCAATATTATACCAAACATAAAAACTCTTAGTCTATCTGATACTCATGTGCGAACTGAGGTTACTATAATATCTGGAGTATAAATAATTTCTCCTTATTGAAAGTTTCGTCGGATACATTTTCAGTAAAAGTGTGCAATCATAAATTTCATCCACACAATTTTTTTGTCGAAAACTCTGAATTTCATCCTCACAATATACATAGCAATGTTATGTTCTAGTAATTTTCATTAATCCGTAACTTACAGTTTCTAGTTCGAAATGTGTTTACATTGTTTTGTAGCATTCAAGGAGTAGTTTGTTTGAGAATGTACCCATTTATTTTACGAGTCTAAGCTTTCAGTAATCGAGTTCGTAACATTTAGGAACAGTAAAAGCTAAGGAATACAACGTATCTATCTGCGAATGTTTTCTTTTCAAACACATCAGATCACGAAATTGTAGTCATTACGTTTTGAACGAAATCACTTCCCAATGGAACCATTTCAATATATTTCGGTACAGCTAAATATATAATGTACAAAGAAACCGTTTCGGCTTGAAAAAAGAAAATAATGACAGACATAGAGGACAAGAAAAACTCATATACAATGTTGGTTTTTCAATATCTATTTCCATAATTATTCGGATCATTGATTTATCTGAACGTATCATATGTAATACATTCCTGAAAAGTATAATTTCAAAGATTTATCATTGCCTTACATAGATACAAAAGGATACTGTTCGAGAGAAATAAATTTTTGGGAATCGAAACTTTTTGGTAAAATATGTAGATCATACATTTCATTCCTTAGATGCAAACTAGGGAAAACTGCTCATCTGAAATATGTTCATAGTTTCATAAACATCGAAATACATAAAAATTATTATGCGTGGGGGCGGACGTTGTTGACGATTGTGTCAGTTTCGCAAATTCCTTTATAGAAAACCTAATTTGATTCTTGGAGCTATTCATTACTTAGTGCAGTTGATATTTGTTTTTAGTTACATCTTTAAAGTAAAAATATGAATTACTAGCTGTTGCCTGCTCTTATATTAACGAACAGCCGAAGCTACTGGACCTAAAATCTTGAAATATTCAGGAAGGTTCTTTGTATAGCGTAAATAAGCATCAAAAAAGGGAATCAGGAACTTCCAATCTCAAGAGAAAAATAGGGGTTCAAAGATTGTATTGATTTTTAGCAGTTTAGAAGTTGGAAACCTGAAATTTTGGGTTGATGAAAAATATTGTAACTAATTGTTCAACATGATCTGTCACAAAACTCAATATGACAAACCAAATACTACCCGGGTGAAGCCGCGGGCAACAATTAGTCAATCAATAATCAAGTAACACAAAAGTAACTACATGTGTTTTTTGTTACGGCACCTCTCATTGATCAATGGAATGCAGACTTGTAGAGAGTAAATTGAACAAAATCAATCAATCACCATGAATCCAAACCAAGCACTTTTTCCAATCACCTGTAATGCAATACTCTTCTCAAGATTATTGTATTCCTGGTGATTGGTAAAAGTGCTTGTTTCAAATTCAATCAGTCTTATTGTGAAGTAGAAAATATCAGACTTGAACTTAGATATTTGAAATGAAAACAAGAGAAGCGTTAGATCATTACGTGAATGGTGTGTTTGCATTGGCGACACAAATGAAAGTGAGTCAGAGGACGTCTAGTCTTGTTTCAACAGCGGATCACCAAATATAAACGTCACGTAAGGAAATAACGAATTGGTGTCCTTCCTGGATGTTCTGATTATTAAAGGCGCTAGTGAAGATATAGAACTCAAAATATGTGTACATAGGAAAATACTGACACAAACAGAGTATTGAAGGAAAATATTTTTTTGTCAAAATACATATATACACACCACCATACAGTAATCAAGATTTTCTTTGGTGGGTTTTTGCCTTTGGGCAGTGCCTGGGTGTCCTCTCGTTGTCCTACCACTATCCTGAACGTTTCCTGTGTTATAGAGAGTTCATTCGACGATCCGATCCAAAAAAGGATTATTTTGGTTACGCAAAACAGATAAAAAAACAGACCTCAAAACGTAACAATTTCAGCCTATCGTTTAAATCTTGGGACACTCACGAGCTTTTTGACACTCACGAGTTTTTTGACCATCAAAAACCACATGGAAGTGATTCCAGTTATTACGCCACACGCATCGTTTGTAACTGTATCTATAGAGTAGGGAGGGTGAGAGTAGACTCATAGCACTTAGGCCACATGTGACCTATTGTACATCACCCTGAGGAGTCGCCTCCTGGGTCATCGTCCATCCTGTCTTTTCCAAAAAGGTGAACAGGTCATTAGGAGATATCTCCTTTATATTGGCAGGTGTAGGCCAAGACTTCAAGGCCTCCGTGAAGGTTTTGGAAGTTGCAGGGATATTACTGTCGTTGCGCAGCTTTTTCATCCTTCTTGGGGTTCCCTCCGTGAAAGTGCACAAGTGAGGGAGCTCTTCTGCAGGGGCAGCCAGTTCCTTTATTTATTCAAGGGGAGCCCTTGGCGCCCACCGCAGGAAGTGCCCTTGCTGTTGGAGGTGATCTTATGTCCAGCCTCATTCAAAGTGGTAGATTGGGGTGGACATTTCTGTTCATCCCCAGCCACTGCCTTAGATTGAGGTAAGTACTTCTGTCCAGCTTCAGAATTGGTTTTTGTTTTTGTTGTTTCTGTTCTTTCATTTGTATGTTTCCACGAGTAGCAAGGGAAGCGTTGGTCACCAGAGGTAGACTGATTACAATGAAGTTTCGCCCAGTTCCCCAAGTTCGTGACCGCATATCACCCTGCGGCCTTTCAGCTGTCGGCACGATTCCTTACATCTCAGCTTGGGTAGGCTGGTCCACAGTGCGAAGGCTTTTGGGGGGTTTCAGTTCCCCTCACCCTACTTATTTCTGCCACTGACCAGGAGACCGGCGATCTCGTCCATATAGCCACATTGGCTTCCTGGACAGGGCCTCAAGTCCCCTTGCCGTTCCCCTGGGGACGCGCTCGATAGGTCGCCCAACCCACGGGACGCATCGTTTGTCATGGGTAAGTCTTCACCAAGGTTCTCGAATCCTAGACCTGTATTTCTGTAGGTCGATCACTTTCGAGAATCAACTTCAAGGCTAAAATTTCCTGAACGAAATTTCGCATACCGACGTCAATCAAAGTGTTCATTAACATTATCATTGTCAAATGCCTAATTGATTTTTTTGGGCTGTTTCGGCAGCGCTCTGGTACAATTTGAATTCTTAGACGAAAATTGCCTTGAAATTGCCCAACGACATCATATAAGCTGGAAAGAGGCAATACATTAAATATTGTAAGAAACTGAACGACATCGGTGTATAAAGTAGAGTAAATTAATATCTATTGAGATATGGAGCTACAAAAACACATGAAATTGAAACATACATAACTTTTAAAACAACCTGAAGAGAATGTTGTGGATTATCATTAAGTATCGGCCATTTGAATCACATTTGAATCTCCGTAAAAAATTTTATCAGAGTATGTTGTCCAGAAGTGAAAAAAAAGTCAGTGGTTGTATTTGACCAGTGAGTTCTGTGATAGGAATTTCTATATTCATTAGCCAAAATGCAAAATTTCGCATATGCATTCGTGATGTGATATGAACAATGTGAGCTAACTGATTTCAAGCAATTATGAATAGAAGATATATCGTGCATTATAAATAGACAAATTACATTATTCAACAAAATATTACTGTGTATTCAGTTCGGCTGTGCGATCGTTATTCAGCTAATTTTAGTACCCTAACAGATGCTATCTTAAATCGGTATGCGGCCCTGTCTACCACTTTATGTGCTTTATTTAGTGCATTTACATTGTTTTTGATATAAACTGTTCCGAGTTTATTGCACCTCTGCTTTTGTAATATCCAGAATATATGAAGGAATTCAGAAAAAGTTTGTTCTTCTGTTATTTGGAAGTGATTCACTATTGTCAGATATGAAAAATAATCATGAAATAACTCAAATTCATTCAAGTGAATGCATGAATTGAAAGATGTTCCCACCTCAACTTTCGTATTCTAAAACAAAAACACTCAGTATTCAGAATTCCATCTTTCAATACTCCGGTATGTCCGGTATTCAAGAGTGGTGAGCGCAATGATATATCCAACTATAGAGCAATAGCCATAATCTGCAACTTCGCGAAACTATTTGAAATAATTTT
>WOGO01003467.1:0-14321 GCA_015342085.1 Leptinotarsa defecta | reverse complement strand
CTATTGTACTGAATAAATCCTTTAAAAAATAAACTTTTTACACTATATGAGGTACTCTGCCCTGTTTACATATAAATGATTCTGGCCTCTAGTATTGTATGTGTGGATTTGGTTTACAGTTATAATAAACTTACCCGTGTAAGTTGGAGTCAGTTCATGTATCATTTTATAGATATAGATCATAGTTAAGTAAGTCAGTACTTGAAAAATACTTAAAGAAAATACTTAAAATTTAAAAGCAAGACTCGAAGTAAACTCAAGCACGTGAAGATGAGTAAAATCACCAAGATAAACAGAATTATAGATGACACAATTCGAATAACAGAGATGAATGGCAAGAATAATATAAAGGATACATATAAGTGAATACATTAAGAATTTGGTGTACAATTACGACAGGCCTATTACCTGTGATCTCCAGATGAAGGTTTTTTTCATTGAACATCCTAAGTGAAAGATCAATAGGAGAGTGTTTTCCATAGTTTGTATGATGAAAGAAAACGTGAAACAGATCATCATTTCTGAGAGTTCTCTTTGGCACATATAAGTGAAACCTCTCAAGAAGTTCGGGGCGTGCAATAAGGCCATTGATTAGTTTGTATATAAATATAAGGTTAACTTTCTTTCTTCTTCTGCTTAACAAGTCTAGGTTAAGACTGTTCAAAAAAATTGTATGATCATGATTGTCAATGTATGAAATCATTTTATAGGCACAGAATCTTAGGAATTTATTTTGGACTCTTTACTGTTAAGATAAGATACATCGTTTTCACTGATTTAATTGATGATAGTTTGCAGTTTCATAAGTCCAGTAGCTTCAACGTATTGTCAGCAATATGATCTATATGATCTATAAATCACAATTGCTTGTCAAAGATAACTCCTAGATCCTTCATTGAAGTGACTTGTGTTCAGGGAGTATGGAATTTTCCATTCACTTTGTAAAAGCTGACAAAACCACACTGGCTGATGTTCGTGTGTAAATTGTTCTCAATACACCACCTATCCGAGCTATCTGAATCATCGCCTGATGATTTTATTAGTTTGCAAATTTCAAGATCATCTACGAACATTGCAGAGTTTGAATTTGAAAACTTTCTGTAATGTCATTAACAAAGATGTTGAACAGAAGAGGTGCAGTACAGTACAAAGTTTATAATATCTTGCATTATGGACCATATTCCTTCAGCACTTTGGCAGTAAATATTTATATGTTCACTTAGTTTTCTCATCTTTTATCAATTTTGTTTTTGACAATACGTAGCGGGGGTTCCAAACTGATAATGTATTGATATGTCCTGCTCACCATTCTTTTTTCATTGTTCGAGTTCTTGATATAGGTAACACACATACACAGTATTTCAATAGAAATACATATATAATTATATAATCTTACCTCATCTGCTAATCGCAGCAACATCCTTAAAAATCGGGCCAAATGCATTTGTCTTGCTGATAATTCCCCTCTACCAGAATAGTCTGTTCTATAAAGCGCCATGGCACTGTCTACTATCAATAAAGCATATCTAAAACAATAACATTTCGAGTTAAGCATCTCTGATAGTGAAATTTCCGAGATAGTTCTCACCTAGATTCAGCCATCATCGCAGAAGCTTGAATAAGTAAAGTAGTCTGGTGGTCTGTGTTGTAAGCTCTGGCATAGGCCACGTTATCAAGAACATCCTGTCCATTCATTTGGTAACGTTCCGCTACAGCTAACAGTCTTTCGGGTCGAAATGTTCCCTCTGTATCTACGTACAAACATTTGCCCTCGCCTCCACCACTTTCAATGGGCAGCTGAAAAAAAGTAAGTCGTCCTTAACAATTTCATGGTCTGTACAATGATACAATAATATTTTAGTGTCTCTGAGTTAACTAGATTTCAAGCTGTGTTTCAAGGTGAGTACTTTTATTGTAGAACAATTCTTTAAACTGAGAATAATTTCTCCTTTACTAATTAAAGATATCTGAAATCCTGTACCTGACAAGTAACAGCTAGTGTATGGCACAACTGAGTTTTTCCAGTTCGAAATTCTCCGAATATTTCAGTGATAGATCCGGTTTCTATCCCGCCTCCCAGCAGTTTATCTAACTCTTTTGACCCAGTAGTCAGCTGAATGATTTCCGACCTCTTTTGGTGAAATTCAGTGGCAGTAGTGAAACCCATAGGAACCAACTTGGCAGCTTCCGCTAAAACTTTATCAGCTTTCGCCTCTGATATGCCTTTTATGGACATCAGGTACTTTTTGGGGGCGAATGCCACAGACTCTACAGTGTGATAACCTGCTTCCTCCAACTTTTTTATGTCTCCTGAAGTGATTCCATTGCCCTACAAAAATGTTTTTGCTTAAACTATTAGTTATTACTGAATTTGAGAGGATTTTTCGACCGAATCAAACTGGATTTTTTTTAAATTCACATGAACTAAGATCAAGCAAAATTTAATAATAGTTTGTGACAATATATTCATTACTTGAATATTACTGCAAGGCGAGGCAGTATCGTAGTATCGTAAATTTTCAAGAAGAAAACTAACATTATAGTGATTTTTTTTAATACGTTATAAAGGATTTTCATTATCACATTTTTAGACTAAAAGTAAAAGAGAACTTACCTCCAATTTTGCTAAAGGCTGTGGTCCACATTCTTCTACCTCCTCGTCTTGAGTGTTTGTTGAAGCGACTGAGGCAGCGCTAATACTCATGATGGACGTGAAAAATTATTATATATATTTTCACAGAAATGAAATCAAATATAATATACAAAAAATATCATCAACTTAACCGCTAACATGTAATTCAAAACAACCAAAATAAAAAACAAAAGTTTTCCTCTTCTTCTTTTTTTTTCTTTGCATTAGTTTATTGGCTAGAGCTATTAAGGCTAACTAACCCAATGTTTCAATTATTGAAATGTACAACTACAACGACGAAAGAATGCTTATACGTCATTCATTTGTGCTTTTGATATAAGCCCACAAACAGACATGACATTCTTAATTTGAGATAAAAATAACCCATCGTGAAATATGAAGATCCTATAGTTGATAAGTAGAGAAAACAACTATTGTGCAGTATGAAAAAATTGAAACAGACAATTTTCAATATGCAAACGATGTAAACCGTCTGAAAACCAAAGAAATTATCAACGTATCAAATTTGTCCAGCCATGTCTCTTCGATTGAGAGCTCTCCCCGATTACACTCGAACGTTAACTAATGTATTTAAATATACATGAAAAAATGTCTATTTTCAAAAATAGGTAAGCAAAAAAGCAGACCCTCATATTCTGGAAAAAACAAAAAATAAAAGTAACGATAGAAAAATATTTTTTATTCTTAACAAATAATTTCTTTTATAAAAATGCATACAAGTGGAAAAAAAAATCAAACTCAACAAAATCATAGTTCATGTTTAACTTTCTTTTTGGGAGGACACAATTTGGTTTGCAGCACACAAAATTCTTTTTGGACATCTTCATGTTCTTCTTGATACAGTTTTATCAGATCCTCTTCATACTCTCCCATAAATTCTTCACACTACAAAAGATAGAAAAAATATAAACTATTATTTCTAGGTAAAAATTATATTGCAATATTTGAAAACTGTATTTGATTGATTATAAATAATTCATCATTTGCCCAGTTAAAAAAAAAATTATATTGAAGTCAAATTTTTTTATATGTACTTACTGAAAATTCCAATTACCTTTTATAATTGTATTTTTGCTGTGAGTTAGTCTTGTAATTGAATATTACTGGAGTTTTTTCCCAACATCAAATCGTTATTTTTAAGACCTTGACACGTGTTTCGATCACCAAGTGATCATCTTCAAAGATGAAGATTAAAACCAGGTTTAATCTTAAAACCAGTTTTAATCTTCCTCTTTGAAGATGATCACCAAATGAAGATCAAGATAACTTGGTGATCGAAACAAGTGTCGAGGTGTTGAAAATAACGATTTTGTGTTGGGAAAAAACTCCATTAATATTCATTACTACACCAAAGGTTCCAAACAGTGCATCATAAGTTATTTAGTCTTGTGCCAAATAAACGATTATCATTATTATGATTATAAATAATGTTAAAATTCAATTATTATATAGGTAGGCATATTTTGAACAACTCTCAATAATGGAATATACAAAAACTTATTTGAAAACGAATCTCACATCTAAAGTTTATTTATATAAATCATAAACATTGATTTTATTCTTTTGGAATGGTTTAAATTCTCTAGCTTTTTCAGGGAATTGCTCAAAGTAAATAATTTAACTGAAATAAGTCAATCAAAAGATTGACACAAAAGTTTGTTTAAAATTGGAGTCGATTTATGTTGTTTTCATATCGAAATGAATTTTGTTAAAATTAATATCCAAATTTGGTGGAGTTATTTATTGTATGTTAAAAAAAGGTTTTTGCTGAAAATGAAATCTTGTTTGAAATTTATTCATCATCTCCTAGTCATTTTCTATGTAAATATAAGATTTTCTCATCACACACCTAATTTCTGGCCTTATTAAGAAGATTACTCAAAATATTTATTTTTGATTTGAATTGACAGTTTCAAATATTTTGAAATGTCACCAATTTTTGCTCCTCTAAATCTATACTTTTCAAGTAATCAATTATATGTACCAGTCGATAAAAAATGTTGAAGAAACTGGTAGTGAAGGGATCAGTTAGGAACAATCTGGCATTTTCAAAAATAGCTGTAATAACAACTTCAAATTGTCTTCATACTGATATTATGAAAGCCAAAAATTCATAACATCAAAATGATCTATTATTTTTTCAAATCGCATTAAATTCAATGCAAACTGTAGTATTCAAAACTACTCGTTTCAAGCATACAGAAGCATTTTTTGCTAGATTTTTTGTTGAGTGGTGAAGCCTATAAATTTCTGAGATAATGTCAACGTACATAATACTTGAGACTCTTATTCAAATCATCGTCCTGTAGGATATCAACATCTCCAAAGTTGGGGCTCATAGTACCCTCGTCAGAGATCATTTTCAAAAGCGTAAGTGTGCCATTCGACTTCCAAGTGGCTCGAACATAGTTATCCATCTTTTCGCAAACGTTTTCGATTATCTCAGAGAGAGCCAGCTCAGACTTTGCCTCAGAAATAGCTTTGTGATTGTAATTTCCGTCAATGTCCAATCTGTAGCCCCCTACATCCACTTTTTTGTTAGGGTCCAACTTATTGATTGCCTTGGCTACTTCTTGCACGCTCGTTTCGCACACTGAAATGATAAAAATTCGAAAATAAGAGGTCTTACAATATTCGAAAATTTCCTAACCTAAACATCTTAGTTCTTTAGCATCAATTTTTACATCAGTCTTTATCGACTGACTCTTAGCACTATTGTATAAACACAGGAACACTATCAAAAAATAATTATACTCTAATTCCATTTTAAAATTCTATAAAATTCCTCAATTTTCAAACTGACGTATTCTTAAATTCTCATTTCTGTTGACACGTATACGAATGCTGATTGGGTATCTACCAACGGGCTTATCAATTATGAATAGCCAATAAAAATAAAAACTGGTAAAATACTACATTGCTATAAACTATTCGAGATATAGAGATAAGAACGAAACCAAAAAATTAATGTGTAACAATCTCTAACCGATCATCACATGGTCAAACGCAGCACTTTTTAGGTTTTTAAACGACAATTCAATTATCGGCGGGATTTTTCATATTTAGTACATCGCCTCACTAGCGCACCCATCAAGGCAGTGGGACACACTTTGAACTATTCACGATTCTAAATCTCGACTAGTCCACTATGAATAAGGGGAGTAAGGATCAAGTGTCAAAGTTATAATTTGAATTTTTGCAAAAATCCAACAATTTCATAAAACAATTTGATTATTTCCTAGAGAAAAATTATTTCCTTTTTGAGGTTATATCAACTCCAGCATTTTTCTGAGCGTACAGGTAATAATACTTTCTACCTGCCGGGTCAGGCCATTCTGGTGGACTCGTCCAAACAAGCTTTGAAGATTGTAAAGCAGCCAGTCGCCAATCGGTCATCGTACTAGGAGGTTGAACAGAATGTGTCATAATTTTCTTTTCATGAATTCAAGTGTAGAGTTATATTTTTCCTGTGAAAAGTCTGTATCGTCGTTGAAACGTAAAACTGTGCAATCGGAAAAGTTGAGAGCAGAAAATTTCCAGGACAAGGGGGCTTTTTCGAGGTGAGTGACATATTTTTCCAATCCTTTATTCCCGAGTTTTCTACAATGCATTTCAACATATGTACGACCTAAATGAGTAGGTTTTTCTCCGAGAAAATGTAACTTTTTCGTCCCATCTGCAATGATTCCCGATTCTCAAGCATATTCTAAATTTAGTCCAAATATTTTTCAAAGTGGGAGGTGAGGTGTCCGAAATACTTTTTTGTCAAAATTTCGATTTATAACGTTCCTAATAAGATTGTTAATACCAAATTTAGGTGTTTGTTGTCGGCGATGTTGAGAACACTTGACCTGGCAACGGCGGAAAGCGTGTTATAAAAGATTAGTAAGCAACATGATTTTTTTCTGTGCCAAATGGGTGTTCAACGTAAACAATCTCGTGATAGTTATGTTTCGTTTTCGGATTATTACCGGTTCATTAATTGATCTTTTGTAACGCTCGGCGAGCAGTCGAGTTTTGGAATTAATTATGAAATATTTCTGTAACATTTTGTATTTGTTTACTGACAAAGTTTTCAAGCGATTTTCACCTCTAAGAGCCGTCTGTTTAGGAGCAAGCGCTGGCAATACCGCTTTGTATGCGTCCGGTTCCCTGCCCTTCCACTCTCTTATCGATTCTCTCCGCGCCCAATCGGGAGCTCTCTCCTTGCTCGCGGGAGCGGACTCATCGCGCGATGTTGCCATTTCGTTGTGAACGTTCTGGCAAGGTGTCACATTATAAAGGCTAATTCCTGTATCGGTTTATCGGCAACGACGCGGCTAAATTAGAGGGCACGCGGCGTTGCCAGGCCGCGAGTACACATTCTCGAGGCATATCGTAAATAATTTTAATGCTGTAGATTCACGATTACGTTGTGCGACGTACTCAAAGACGATCATGTATTTGTGGTGCATTTTAAATCGTTTTATGTGTTCGAGCAGATGTCTGAGGAAAAAACGACATAGATTTCACTTGACTGGCACTTAGGCGAAAATGTAAGTCTTCCCCGGACAACTCACGCCCTTGGCTAGTGACACCTCATTACTGGTGAAACCTGGTATGGCGTGAATCGGAGCCGAAAATAACTGGAAAGGAGAATCAACGAAAAAATGTACCGAGCATTTCATAATATTTCGATCAAGGATTACTACGTGCTTTTTGATTCTCCTAGTCAAGGTCAGTCGTGAAAGTTGCTGTTGCTAATCGGGTACATAGAATATAGTCGACTTTCTTCGCCTTTCCTCCGCTGTTGGCCTTTTTTCAGGTGCATCGTCCCACGACGTTTCGATGCTGCCGAAACTGCAGATTGCAGCTACGTGGATTGCGCAACCGGGTTGATATTAGGGTTTACCGCCAATGGAATTCGGGGCTTGGGTTGCGCGCGCTCCTATTTCGTCTTTTGTTATTTTCATTACGTAATAAATCGCAGGTACACCTATCTAGGAGATAATGGAAACAAACGCGGTTACAGCCTTTTCTCCGTGTTTGTATAATTACGTCCTTCTTCGCGGATGGCTCGTCTGTCTTTGTTTAAAAATATAATGAGCCCATTTCAAGGTTTGCCTCCCGAGCTTCGGTGTTGCGTTCTTGTTTGTGGACGAAATTCGTGAGATAAGTGAGCGGTGTTGCCAGATGAAAGTTTCTGAGTTCTCTAGACAGTTTTATCAAAACTCTTAAATTCATTTGAATTCAAAAATGTTCAACTACACTTACTTTTTAGAAGTAGGTCAGATGGCACTAATGCGTTGCGTTACGAAATGATATTCCAAGTCTATTAATATCACTTGGAGAATGTAGGTGCACTTTCAAATCCGGCGTTTTTGGTCAATTTTTCATGACAAATTCTGTAGAAACCAGCTTATATTTTCAAAAAAATTTGATGCTTTTTAAAAGGTGAGGTGCGAAAGTCAAAGGGATTACAAAAAATACAGAAATAATTTGATATATTCCGGTAAATAGTCAAAAAAAAATTTGATAACTTTAGCAGAGATTTTCAGCCAACCAGGCAGGCAGAATTGGAAAAGTCTGAATAATTCTTTAGGAAATGAAACAAATCAAGAAACGTAGGCAATTATGTTTGTACTCCATTACGTTAAAAATGATTTCAATCATTCTTTCGTTGTGAAGTAATCAAACATCAAGTAGCGAAAATATTTGCTTTCAGAAGAGTGTCATAATTCTCAACAAATGACTACACAATCTTCATTATCATATATATTGAAAGAAAAAAATGTTTTGACTTTCCAGTTCTCCATCAATTTGCAAAAAAATATGTGTCTGAAAGTTACTTCTTTGTATGACATGCACATTTTTGTGAAACGTTTATTTTGTAATTAATTGCTTAAGGTGGAGTAGTGGAAAGCCAAAACGAAAAAAATTTACTATTTTTATATCATTTTCTTTACCAACTCTTCCGAATGTATTACATAATTTTTGTTTCAAAGAATTCAAATACGTTAACATATTTTGAGACATTATTAACCACGTTCAAACAAATGTCACTTTGTTCAATGAATACATAATAATGAACAGTGCGAAGGAGAGTTTGCAGAGTTTCCCGTTTGTACAAAAAGGTGACCGGCCAGAAAAATTTAAGTATCACCGCTGATTGTAACGTATGCTGTTGTTACCCACATTTCTTTTTTTCAAATATTTTAAGTATCTTTCCAAAGACTTCACAATGTAAACAAGTTTTATATTCTGCTACTCTGCTTCTTTTATAATCATACTTTAATTTTTTTGTGCAAGAAAACTAATATAGATTAAATCTAGAACAAAAAAAGTTATAAATCTATCACCACTCAGTTGTTGTTTTTTTTTGTTAAAACTTTTTGTGAATTTCATATTGGAGTCTGGTTTTTGTTGATTTTCTTTCTTTTTTGTTTACTTTTTTATACCTTCAAGAGAATGCCGTGATTTCTATGGTACATTGAATGTCTTCATATCAAAAGAATTTTTTTGCACCTGGCAACACCGGAAGAAGAGAATAGAGTGATCGTATGTTGCTGGAAAACGCTACCGGTTTTGTTTATGCCAGAAATAAATAAGTGGGCGTGTCTTCACCAATCAGCTGAACTCCACCAGTTCAACATGGCAGTTGTCGCGTAATTTAAACGTTTTGTGTCAAGTCGAACTCTTTAGTTACAATTCCTAGTGTTTTGTTCACTTTATGTTCTTGTGAGATGGTTATATCGAGGCTGTGGATTATTTGCGGCATTCCCGAAATAATGGTAACGTATTCTTTGTTGTATTTCGCTCAGTTTTGATTTTATCATCGGGAATTGTCAAAAATTTTATGTCACTGTCTATTTTGACGTCTAAATACACTTATTATTTGAGATATTGAGTGACTGAAATAAATTATTTATCGGTGTTCATTGCATAACGTTAGCTGAAAGTAACTGACATGTTTATATTCTAAGTTCAAAGCCGGTTACCTCGTTTGGAATGCAGATTCCTTTGTAGAACCTTTTGTAGTGCTGTACCGAAACTGGAGGCGTTTCATCTGCAGTAACGTAGAATTCGAGAAAATGTCGGGAGTAACATCACTTTTCCATTACGGTTTCTGTTTTTCACATCATTCTTTGACATCTGCCAGTCAGACAAACAAAAACAATTTCCTATAATGCACGTCTCGAGCTTGGCCAATCAAAAAGGGAAATAACAGAAATATGTTTTTTAAAAAGTGTTATCTTTCTTGTTTATCCTATTTTATCGTTATTTACATTTGCCGGCTTTTTTTTGATTACGCCGTACAAATGTAGGTATCGACTGATGTAAGCAACATACTCGTAAATACATTGCAGAGGATGGATGCTGGGTTTGCGATTGGTCGAGCACGAAATTATAATAGTAGGGCAAGTTTTACCAGGGGGAAACAAAAAATCGTTCTCTATATTGTCGTAATGAGTAGTATGTGAAGTGAATATCGTCCTGTAACAATAAATTCAAGTGACTCTTGTTGAGCTAGCAGAACTACTTTGGTTCACTTTTTAATATTCATTTTAGACCTTACTTTTAGGATAATTTTGTACTCTATTTCAACATTTTTTGCACTTCATTCGTCATGTTACGAGGGTAGAACCAGAAGTACCCGGCCCAACGAAGAAAACACAAAAATTTTGGAAAAAATTTATATATTTTTCAACATAATCTCCTTGCAGCTTCATTATACTCTTCCCAGCTACGTTCAATAAGTTCGATACCGTCTTGCTCCTCAAAATAGCCATAAACTGCCGACATCACTTCTTCACCGTTGGAAAATCTTTGAACATGCACGTGGGTTCGAGAACAAATAGAAGATCAACATGATTTCCATAAACACATTCTTTTTGGAGACGAATCCACGTTCACAACAAATGGCGTTGTCTCTTCCCAAAATTGTAGGTGGTGGTCAGACGAAAATCCAAATTTTGTCATTGACAATAAAAACCAATATTATCAAAAAACAAATATATGGTGCAGTATTATTAACAAAAAATTAATAGGGCCGTTTTTCTGCCACAACCCAACTGGTGGTACCTATTTACAGCTTTTGGAAAACGAACTAATGGATTTTTCGGACAATATGATATTTCGAACACGACATAAATTTTGGTTTATACATGATGGATTTTCTGCTCATTCTACAACAATTGTTTCAGAATGGTTAAATGGGAAATTTGATGATGAACTGTTAAGACAAAATACTGATCTACGGTGGCCTTCTCGTTCGCCAGATCTCATCCCGTTCGATTTTTTAATGAGGATATTTAAAGCAAAAGTTTCACAAGGATCTAAGTACACCTGAACATACACCAACTTTCGGCATAATCTGTATTTCGGTTGTGCAATTATTTAACAAAATTCCATATGTTGCATACTCAAATTATCACACTGTACGTTTACGAAACGTTTCAGAAAACTATTCTTTAAACCCACTCTGAAACTTTACCAACAAAATATTTCAGCAGCTGAACAAATAGTCTACCTAGGAATGATTTTGGACAAAAAATTAAAATGGGAAGCTCATCTGAAACACGTCAGACACTCTAGTCAAAGCGGCATCAACCTCCTGAAGACTCTCTCTAACCATAGATGGGGATCAGATGTCCAAACATTGTTACTTTTATATAGAAGTCTTATCAGGTCAATTATTGATTATGGCTCCATTGTTTATGACAGCGCAACTAGATCCACATTGAAGATGATGGACTCGATTCACAACACGGCAATAAGGACAGCTTTAGGAGCCTACAGAACTACCCCCACGGAAAGCCTGTACTGCGAGTCAGGCGAACCCTCATTATACCTGCGAAGAGAGTACTTGAGCTTATCATATGCCGCAAGGATATCTGGAAACCATAATCACCCCGCTTACAACAATGTATTCTCCAAGAGATTCAATAATCTTTATGCCAGGAGATCACGCATCACACATCCTTTTTACCAGAGAATCAATTTATATATCTCCAAACTTTCCCCAAACTATTCCTTTTCAACCCATAAGAAGGTTCTAGCCATTCCTCCCTGGACGATCAAATCTCCAATATGCAATCTCAACCTAACTAGTTTTGACAAATCAGTTACTCCACCGCAGCTAATACAATGCCATTTCCAAGCTCTCTTATCGAATATCCCAATGTACACTCAAATTTACACCGATGCATCAAGGTCAGAAGAAGGAGTTGCTGCAGCTTTTGTAACATCTAACTCGTCGCACAAGTTCAAAGTCAACAAGTTCGGAAGCATTTACAATGGGGAACTCTTCGCTATTCTTCAAGCTCTCAAACATATACTAGAATATGACATACAAAATTCTTCAGTCATTACGGATTCATTGAGCGCAATTATAGGTATTCAACAAATGTATTCGGATAATCAAATCCTAATAAACATCAAGGAAGCAATATATGCAATATCTAGAGAAAATAAAAACATCATATTCCTATGGGTACCATCACATGTCGGAATCAGAGGAAATGAACTTGCAGATAAAGCAGCCTTCCATTTTGAAAGCCATAAAAAGTCTTGTTCGAAATCGGTAGATTTGTTTACTTGTTTGAAATGGATGGACTCAAAGTATATATTTCCGACGACAATTGCAATAATGTTTCCATAAAAGTCACTCAAGGTGATCCAAGGTTATCAGGTTGATTGGAACTTTGACATATATTACTCGGAATCCTTCATTTTTTTTCCTTCAATAATCAAAGGGAGACTACCAAAATCGATAAAAAATGTTTCTTTTCTCAAAAACGGTACAATTGAGAAGTGAAATATAATATTTACGGTATTTCAAATTATGATGGGAAATCCTATGATATTATTCATGAATATAATTCGGTTGGGACAGCAAATTGTAAAAAAATTTGTTATAAATTTCCTTGTGTTCATACATCTACTCCTTATACAAAGCAAACATTCATTCAAAGAAGAAATATACAAGAATGATAACAGTGAATTAGTCTCATCGACGACGCATTTCGTTACTTTCTGTCAAAGAAATCAAAAGTCAGTGATTGATTGGTAAACAATTGAAGCTACACTTGCACCCTTTTCTTTCAACATAGAATCGTATTGAAATTAATGTCCTTTCGCGTGCTCCTGAACTGAAGTAGAAGTTTCAATTCTAAATTGAAATAAATCTCTCTTTGCAAAGCACTATATTTCATGAGAGCTTTTATCAAATTGATCCAGTCCTGCCACAATGTTCAATTTGTACTTAAGTGTCAGCGTTCCTCTTTTATAGTTAATAGTTAATTGATATTGTTGGCCAATAAAATTATAGTTTAATATGTTAGTGGAAGAAGATACATGTCACTGAAATACAAATCTCATTATTATACAAGGTGTCAAGTTGGAAACTTTCTATTATTGATATCTTCCTTCCAGTAAACAATATGAGGAATCGAAAAAACAAACCAATTTTATTGTCAAGGGGAACACTTTCAATGACTATTTGTAGCCCTCATGACTCATTTTATCAACCGAAGACGATTGTGGATACTAACAATCGAAACGTCGTGAAGTAACTTGGTTTGAAATCTTTTCATTTTTAATTTTTATTTATTGAACTGTTTTTATTAAATTGATATTCACAGCAATACTGATTTCATCGACACCTAGTGTATTGAATGCTCGCAAAACATTGCCTATTTTGAAATGAAGGTTTAATATTTTGTGTGAAATTGTATGAAAAAAAAAAATCAATTTATTATTCATTTATTAATTTGAAATCATGTTTTATCAGTTACTACCCCACCAGAATATTAAATGCTTCAGAAAAAAAACAAAATCTTCATTTCGAACTGTGTAGTTCGAAATGAATAATTTTGTCTATAAAAATGAGTGAGTGAGTCATAGGTAATCATTTCAAAACTTCAAAACTGTTCTGAAATATAGGGTATACTGTTTGATCGAAGCAAGTTTCATCAACACATTTCAATATCTTTAGAATTAATCACTGACTCTGAACACCTTGTTCAATATTTTGGAAATGTTAGGTCTACCCGACGATTGAATGAAGTATTATGATAAATTATTAATAGCTCATTTATGTGTTCTATTCAGCTCGTTTATTTCATGGGAAATCACTCGATAGCTGAATTCCTACTTGTTTTTTGAATAAACAAATGAATATCTTGAGAACGGTACAATTTTTCAAAAAATGGACTTCATCAATTCATACTAGAATAAAAGAGTGTGAACAACTTCCAACAGTTCGACAAAACCACCTTTGCTTTGCATCGACAAAGTAAATACATCAATCACAAATATTACTTATTATTCCAGTTTCAGCAAAAATCAGCTGAAAGCTGAATAGTCATCTTAGAATCTTCAGATGATACCTACATCTGAATGTACTGAAGGTATATATTACCTTTTAGGCAAAATTTTTTGACACAATGGATGGGGACTAGAGACCAATCAGACACCCACGAACAGAAAAAGCCATTACAAAGTACTCTTTCCTGTTCGCGTCAGATTGTTATTCAGCTTCTCATTTCCACCCACAGTTGAATCTATTCATTAAAATACCTCAATATCAAATTCTACACACATCGGAAAAGTCTAGGGATATTTTTATAACATACTAAATATCATAAAAATAAATGCATGAGGTCGTTTAATTTCGATTAAATTGGTA
>WOGO01003466.1:0-14323 GCA_015342085.1 Leptinotarsa defecta | reverse complement strand
AAAAACTAAATTTCTTTTCAGGTGGCGGGACCCAACGGCCAAATCTTCGTCACCCGTAAAGCCGAGTACCTGGGTCAGGTACTAGCCTCTTTGGCAGTTTCACTCGGACCTCTAGCAGCAGGTCTTGGCAAGGGCTATAGCTCTCCAGCGATAGCGTCTCTCCAACAACGAGACGCCGACGCTTTTCCAGTAACAGGCCAGCAAGCCTCCTGGTTAGCCTCCTTGTCACTCCTCGGCGCCCTCTTTGGTGCACCTTTTGGAGGAGTAGCAGTCCGCTGGGGGAGAAGAAGAACTTTATTCCTAGCAGGAGCTCCTTTGTCTCTGTGCTGGATCGTCACAGTGTTCGCAGTGAGCGTGGAGATAATGTGCTTCGCAGCTTTCTTCAGCGGGTTCCTGGTGGCGGTTATTCAACTCAGCGCGCAGGTTTACGTAAGTGAAATAGCAGCGCCATCTGTCCGTGGAGGTTTGAGTGCGCTGCTGAAAGTTGCAGGACACTTAGGTGTGCTTGTGTCGTTCATTGCCGGGGCTTTTCTAGACTGGCGTCAACTAGCGGGGTTAATATCTCTGGCCCCTGCAACTATGTGCGTAGTACTATGGAATGTTCCCGAGAGCCCTGGTTGGTTGGTCCTACGTGGGCGAGATGCGGAAGCTGAGAAGGCTCTTCGGTGGTTGAGGGGCAATACTGCCGACTTACAGCTGGAGTTGGCCATCCTCCAAGCCCACGTCCTCACAGGTCCCGTAAGCAAGAACCACAAGTTCCTCTTGCAGACTCTGCGCACTCCTGCGCTCATAGCTTGCGGGCTGATGTTCTTTCAACGCTTCTCCGGTGCCAACGCCTTCTACTTTTATGTCGTCAGTGTTTTTAAAGAGACCTTCGGCAGTACGAACCCTCACAGCGCTGCCGTGGCTGTGGCTGTTGTCCAGCTGCTCTCTTCACTGCTTTCAGGTTTGCTCGTGGACTCCGCGGGTAGGTTGCCCCTTTTGGTAGCTTCTAGCGTTCTTATGACTATGGCCTTGGCTTCTTTTGGGTCTTTCGCTTACTACGAAGAAGCAAACCCCAAGACGGTTCCCAATTTGGATTGGATCCCACTACTTTGCGTGCTGGTGTTTACCATAGCCTTTTCTCTCGGTATAAGCCCGATCAGTTGGCTGCTTGTCAGTGAGCTGTTCTCACTGGAGCACAGAGGCTTCGGTACTGCGCTTGCAACCGGATTCAGTTACTTGTGCGCTTTCATTGGAGTGAAGACCTTCGTCGACTTCAAGGAATGGTTGGGATTGTATGGAGCCTTCTGGTTATACGCTTTTATCTCGGTTTGTGGGCTGTGTTTTATTGTCTGCTGTGTTCCAGAGACCAAGGGTCGGGATTTGACGGAGATTGACACGGGTAGGTGATCCAACGCTATTCGGCAGATGCACAAGGTTTCGGTTAGCGTTGTGGAGAGGTATTGCTAGCAAAGGTCTGCTAATCTGGTTCGGTACTACGACATGCGTTTGACGGATTCATTTAAATGGAAACTTTAGAAGGCTAGAAATGGTTTTAGGTATCTGTACTGATTTGCTGCTTCATGGATGTTCTAGATTTCCATAACGAGGTTGATTTAGGTGGGTATCTGTATCGAAGATTCGATTTAGTGGCAAACTTAGCGGATGCTTTGTTGTCAGCTCTGCTGCTCTGTGCATATTTCTTATTTTTTCGCTTCTTCTCGGCTTATTATAGCGTTTTAAGAATGGAAAAATCGGTTGGAATAAAATGTAACTTTCTGAAGTTGATGTGCCTCTCACAGTCCCCCCAATGTGTCCTGCTTCCAGGAAGAAGTAACTGCTGAAATTTCAGTTGTGAGAAGTCATTCAACTTCAAAACGTAATATTCTTTCACTTTGAAATCAATGCGCAAGACAAATACAGTGTGTTCAACTTTGTTCAACCACCTCGCACGAATTAATTAAAAATGCGGTAAGAAAATTTCAGAATCATTAATTCAAATACGCACATCTACTTTGTGTTTCAATTTGCTTAAATAAGCACATGTTTTAGTGAAGGCAACAATTAACGTTGAAAGCTACGGAATGGCTTCATAAAAATAATAATTTTTGTGCTAATTTAATGGAAACCAAAGGTTTCAAGTTGGGAATCTAAATTTCCGGTTGAACATTAGGAATTGCGACTTTTGAGTAATGATTTTGAGTTGAAAGTCCTTACAACTAGTATCAAGTCATGAGTTTGAGCCAAAAAATTCAAATATCTATATTGAAAAAGCTATAAGATGGAGTTTCCACGTACAAGTTCAGCGCATATGCAAAATGTATCTGTTTTCAACCCTGCATAAAGTAACTTCATGTAACTCATTACAATATTAAAAAAAAAAACTTAAATCGGAAACCGACCTCAAACCAAACTAGCTTGCCGCATTTTGTCAAAAATCCTGGCTAAGTAAATGTCATCCTTGGCTTGTGACTAATCAGGGTACACGATAATCGAGTCCAATGATCACCCACCTTATGGTATAGGGATGGTCATCGGTATTTGATGCTTAGTATTATCGGAGCTTTGGGAAAAGGATTTACCGGTGCAGTTCGAAAACCAGAATTCTGTTGTGGACGTTTGAGGTGGAAATTAAATGAGAAATCATGAAGACGTTTATTCTTATCGTATTATCGAAGTTTAATTTGGATTTGAATGTATTCAACTAAATTACTTACCTTGTAGATAGACGACTTCACTGAAAGATTAATTAACAACTTCTAAACAATAAAACTACAATGAAATTAAATTGAAGACACAGCTTTTCAACAATGAATTCAAATAAGCCAACTACAATTTGTCTGTACTATAACTTGGATCCATAAACGTGCGTTAGGTCGATCTTCAATCGAAAACTACTTCAAATTTAATACTATGCATTTAAAACGCTTAATAGAGGAGTGTTGAAGCGTAAATTCGTAATCTGCGCCTGCATGAGTTATAAAAAGGGGGTTCATGACCAAACTAGCACACGCTGTAACATTTGATGGATACACTGTGATTGATATGTATTTCCCAGTAGTGCCAAGTTTTGCTTCATCAAAACATTCTTCTACTGATCTTGTGATAAGCTTAAGGCCTCCCGCTGTCATTATTTTACGAAAAAAAATTAGGTTTTATCTATGACGTCACTGTGCTCAATGGAAAGGGAATTAGAGAACTTTTTGTGACGGACTAAGGCTAATTCCATTTGCATTTTTAATGTTTAAGATACGAACTTTTCTATCGAGCATATCCAAACCATTTTACATATCCCAGAGTGTATGGATTGAGTTGAATTTCCAGGGGGAATTGAATTCTTGTGATGATAGATAGATAATAATTCATCTCTGAATACAAAGTTATTTGCTGTTGCAAAATTGTTGTTGCAAAATGAAATACAAATTGTATAACTTATTGAAAGCCAACGTACATACAAATACACATACATGCATACATATTAGTGGTACCATCAGTACCAAACCGCCAGCGGCCATGGATATCCTTCAAGATCTACCTCCTCTTCACATTTTTGTGGAGAGAGACGCTAGTTGGACTGCATATAGACTTGTGCACATTGCCAATTGCACAAATCAATTGATCCACAAATTCATTGTGAGAAAGATTATCATACATTTAGTAGATTTCCTAACAAATGCATATGAGACTCGCAGGAGTTCAAAAAAATAATGTTGCTTTTGATTCAGTGTTCTCAGAAGAATTAGTTGAATTGGGAAATTCCGCAACGAAATTAAGAAATTATATATGGAGTGTTATCAAAATTTGCCATGGAATCTGATTATATAATAATATATAGGGCATTCTATTGAAAAAACTCCACCCATGCATGTGACAACTTTATGGAACCCCTTGTATAAATTTTCATTTCAAAAACTGTGACTTTTATGATAATGAATATTTTTCTATGTTTTCTTCAACAATCGAAATATCATCAGTAACAGTGAATGCGGGACACCCGGTATACGCCTTTTATGAAAGAAAAACTATTCTGTTTGAACTGAATGCGTTCTTCAATAACTCTATTTTAACTAAAAAAGCGATGTTTTCAGATAAAGCATTACAGTTGTCTTCGTTGTATTTACATTTTATATTTTTCAATAATTTCAAACTTCTGCGAATGTCAGTTATTTCATTTTCTTGAAGAAGGATGCTGTCCAAAGTAATGTGTTGTTTAGATTTCCTCAATTTATATATTGAATTGCGAATTTTGACTTCGGTTGCTTCCGTTCATGGACTCAAAGAAAGTAAATGGACTCAGCAAACCAATATCTACGACACAGATTGTGTTGAAGTCGGTAAATTCGACAGCGCGTAGTTTACAGGGAAAGAGGAGACCGACGATAGACTGTGACTTCCCCTCCACCGACAGTGGCGCACACAATATAATTATTTGGGTTATGATAAAAACAAAAATATGTGAAATTTTATATATTTATGCAAGCTTCCGAGAAATATGTGATATTTTTATTGAATATGTGATTATTACTGATTCAAATTCAAATATTAATTACCGAAAATTTTCATTGTATCAGAAAAAAACAAAGACTGAAAGCAACACGTTTTGTATCGCAAGAAAGTTTTTTACTGCAAATATATTAAGAGCCTTGTTAAAAATATTTCTTTTGGAGATATTTAAGTATGGTATTACTGACATTGACAATAAATGACAAACACTACGTGGGTATAGATACTCGAATAAGAAAACAATGACTTTCAACATAACCTGGCATTGAGCTGTGAGAAAGTTACATTATTCAACAGCTATGGTGTTTAATTATGTATATAAAAGTATTCTGAAATGCCCTTCATTCATTGCAAAAGCTAGGTTGAGTTGAAACCGTACATGCTGATAGTAGAAAATATATCGGTTTGAATCTGATAGGTCGAATTCATGAATACCAAGAAATACAATGAGATATCTGGTTATTTTTCTGGACTATTTTTACAAATTTCATCCCATTTCTACAGAGTAATAAATAGTTTCCTTAAGAGTGAACAGTTTTTGTCACAAGGATTCATTCCCCCCTCTCTTAAAAAATATACAAATTATACCTGTTGAACAATCAGAAAGTTTTAATATCTTTAATATATTTACGAAATTATAAAAGTATAAAATGAATATCAGAGTTACGTTTTAACATATCTTGAACTGTTCAAAAAGCTTGAGAATATTTTATAGTATTGTTTAGACTCGCTACTAGATAGATTAAATATTATACGAGGTCCACATTGACAATATTTGAGGTTCGACACAATTGTTGACAATACTTAGACAATAATAACATATACAAATTTAGAGTGATTCTGTCGAAAACAATATGAATTTCAACAATTAGGTGCTACTTAGAAGCTTTAGAAGGGATAATCACTATGAATGTACCTAATTAGATTTAGAAGAGCCATGTCCAAGGTCAATCTAAGCCAACTTTCTATGCTGAAATGGATTAGTGTTTTGAAATATTATGAGCTGAGCCTGAAATAAAACACCTGATCTTTGGAGGATGTTTAAATATTGAACAATACTAAAAAGTAAAAAAACACAGAAATATGTTACTGAAACGACCTTGAATTCCAAAGTACAATAAAGAATAAAAGGAACAGTTGAAAATTGATCAGTAGAAGAAGCTGGGTTTATTTGGTCGAGTTTGAATAGGTGAAATCCACAATAAACCCTTGCGGGTTGCGGTGGAGGTTCGAAAAGACCCACTCACTTCTGACCTAGCCTAACCTAATGCAACGCTATAACATATGGCAGGTAAACTCTCTGTAACATGATTCTGGTGTAGAGGGACTGATGATGTGACCGCGACGGTCACCTGATCCAAATTTACTGGATTTTTTTGTTAAGCTCATTGCTGTTGACCATTGAAATACAAAATTTTGATGCGAGACATACCTGTGCTAAAATTGAGTCGATTTTATATCTGATATATATCAAAATCTTCAACTGGCAATTGTTTTCTACCAGCACCACTCACTTATAATATAACAGTGATGAAAATAAGTCGGGTAACATTAACTAGACAATTCATTTCGAAACCTGCTATAATTGGCCAACTATTGGAGAATTTGATACTTTTGGCAGAATTTTTGTTTGTTTGGCGAAAAATATGTAAATTAATTAATCTTGAAGAATTCATATGGTTGATGAGTTATGTCTACTTCTACAGTTTGTGAAACAAGAATTCAACAGATAATAATGTACTTTGGATGCAAGAAAGAGAGACTCACTTATATTTTTTTCACTGAAGTGGACACAAAAAACCGATTCATCATAGAAAGATGTGCGAGCTCAATTTTCTGAAATAGCCTAATTCTTCAAGAATATTTTGTAATTCTAGCTGTTAATTATGTTTTTCTAATTTTACGGATGTATTTTGAAGCTACGACGAAATAGTAATTATCAGACAGCTCCTAACTAAAAATTAAATTGAGAAAACTCAAGAGAACAATCTTTTCTGCCAAGTTATAGAATTTGTTCAATTAGTGTTATCTTCGTATAAAATTCAATATTTCCTGCTGAAAGAAATTTGCAACTAATAGTTTGAAATGATAGTAGGTTCAAATGTAAGTTATCTGGATACATCCGTGAATTGTAAAGAAAAAACATTGAGTAGAACAAAATGAAGGCTCATCAATAGATTTACTAATAGCTGAAAGAATTGCAAATACTTTTGTAGCAATGAAAATCATGGAGTTAAATACAGCCTTTTAACACAAATGTGAGAATTCGAAGTCATTTCACTTTTGTTTTCATTTTGAAAGCAAGAATTGTAAGTAGATAGGATAGGGAAAAATCTACGATTCTCGAAATCAGTTGATCAAATGATAAATGTTATGTTTAGAAGTGTTGATCAATATTCTGAATATTCCAAAGTTTACTTCTATTGGGTAGACGAATGACCTTACAGCCAGTTTTTGTGGATGATATGAATGTATCGTTGTTTGGAAAATAACCTTCGATTCAGAAATGATTTCCAGAATGTATTATCATTAGGGGTATACAGTGTGATCTTCAGTGGAGCGCCGTAAGATTTATAGCTCGGAATCCAGGGCCAGTCAATGAATCTTCATGAAAATTTTTCAAATGTGTTTGACAATATATAGTAAAACCTAAAAAAAACAATTAAACCTAATATTTTTGTTATTCAAAAAAATTATTATCAATTTACCAAACTTTCAAAATAGATAGTACTCAAGTATTTGTTTTTAATTTATATTGCACGCTCATAAGAGACAATTGTGACTAGTTAATTGTATATTTTAAAATAAATTGATGCTGATTGTTTTTGTAGAACACCGTGTATTACAAAAAATTGGTCCTCAGTATAAAAACCGTTCAGAAATAAGGCCTCAAACAAAACTTACATTATCTCAATATTACTTTATGGATTGTTTCTGTCATCTATATTTTCTTTGTCGCAAATCTGCCCGTGCATCAGACAAATGAAATTTATGTCGCATATTTCAAATCGATTCAGTGCACACGCCAAAGTTGTGAAACAGGTGAATACTCAACTTTCATAACCAACTTCCTGCAAAAGTTTGATAACGAATAAAGCTTTAAAGCTATCGAACATTCTCTCGAAAGTAGGTATATTGAAATATTTTATCTCCTCGAGTTTATGGGGCTGTAAGGAAATTTTCAAGACAAACACGTTCACGTGTTAAATCTTTCAAAAGTTTATTTTTATCATCCTGATGGGTGTGTTTGTCAAATGCGCACGGTCTTTTATTTCAAAACTTAAGGATATCGAAGAGTTGAATATTCTTCAAGTTTTCATCGGAAATCTGGGGTGAAGGAAAAGAGAAAATAATCGACAAATATAAAGTATAACAGTTTAGTATTTCAAAATTATTCGAATTCAGGGTGTGATCAAAAAACAATCGGGAAATTCTGCCAAAAAGGTGCATAGAACAATCTCCATTTACAACAAAAACTCAAATGGAAAATATTTATTTATTTAACGTAATAAATACATATCACAATATTACACAGGTACTATTAAACTAATTTCAGATATTTTTTTTTCGTTGTTTTTTTAATACTTTTTGTTATGAGGATTTTTTGAAAATGTAGTTTGTTGTTGAATACTCATTAGATTAAAATCCGTTTCTCTAATTCTGGAAATTCAAAACATTTACATTTGACAAATGTTGATAAACCTGTTTATAACTATTTTTATCATCATATTTCCAAAATAGATTATGTGAACTATGAACATACTAGTAGTTGTTAATAAAAATATTAACAATTTTATAAAAATTTCACCTAGGTACAGTTTAAAAAAAAGTGTCGAGTAAGAATTTCCCAGGATTCATGTCTCACTTTTCTTTGATAATAATAAACCTCATTATTCAAATTCTGAACAAACAAAATGTTTAATTAATTTTGTTGTAATTTTGGAACTTCTTCTTTTCAGTATAACCCCACTTTTGTAGTTGTCCTCAAGAGTACTTCATAAATATCGTTATTATTATCTTGCTTTTTTGATTACGGCTTTGCTGTTTGGAGCAATTCGCCAGTCTTCGGTGATCTGATAATATTTGTTTCTGTGGCATTCTGTTTCACATGAGGTGATACTTGGCTGGATAATCAATCGAATAATCTTCATTTTCAAAAATAATGTCAGTATGAAACGTCTAGTTTTTATTGAAAATGGGGACTGTTGGAAATGTTAACCTCTTGACTTTTTAATTGGAAGACATGAATAGCTTATTATCATCAAGCGAATAATTTTGCAAACTTAAAATTTCTATTTTGGAAAAATGTATTTGTATAACTCCATGGTTTTTGTTAGTTTGTTTATAATATCGTAATAATTAGGTTTGGCTTCGACAATAATATGTACTGCTCCCTTTTTATAAGAGTTTACTTTTTACTAGCTCAAAAGTTTATTACGAAAATAAAACTATATACAACCAACAGTGTTTATTTTGTTCCCTTTCTCAGTCCTCAGTCCTTCATTCAACAAAAAAGCACACACGCCACAAACTACTTAAACGAGTGGTTTGCCACTCCAAAAAAACTGTTTTGTGCCAACTGTGTTTGTTGAACAAAATTTCGAACATTTCAATTTTTATTTGTATCAAATTTTGAAATTCGAATAGAAGTACTATGAGAAAATTCAATTTCTCATTTATATTGAAACTTATATGAACATTCGAAAATTGCGAAACATTATTGAATTTATTCTCAAATCCATGGAGGCTAAAGTGATATTGCGCCATCTCTTAGACATTTTATAAAGAACATTTCAATGTAATTTCAATTATAACTAGTGACACATAGGTGGCGCCTTATATATTTACTCCATATTAGCAGTGTCATCAGCCGTCTCTTTGAGAGAAAATAGATTCTGATATTTTCAGAAAAAAGACTATTTTCTAAAAAAGGACAAACTCTCTATCTAATTGCATCAGATCTCTATGTCTATGGTATTCTGAGATATATCTAAACCCGAATATCTACGATATCTAATGAGATATGTTTGACAATCAGTAACCCATCGATATTCAACTTCTTTGCGAAACGCTGGGCCAGGTAGATGTGGTGTACATAGATTTCTCGAAAGCTTTTGACAGAATGAATCACAAACTTCCCTTCCACAAACTTTGGAATATAGGTTTTTCTGATATTTAAACAGCGCTTCTAGAATCGTACTTTTCCCACCGTCAACAGTTTGTACAATATAATGCTTACAAATCATAAATGTATATATCATCAAGCGGTGTACCACAGGGATCAAGTTTGGGTCCACTATTTTTATCATTGTACATAAATTATCTGTGTATATCTGTATGTTTACCGATGATATGAAATTGTAAATTTCCGTCATTAATTCTCATACTTCCTTGCGAATGTGTTTTGAAAATTGAACGAAAAAATTAATGGTTTTTGTCTATTGAGACATTTTCGAAAAACATGCTGTAACTCAGAAACGATATGCGGTTTTTACCAATGAGTTAGTCATAAAATTTGACATCCAGAAACAGCCATCAGTGTTCATCTATCTGGTTTGTAAACAGAAGTTTCCTTTTAAAAGTGTCCAATTTGGCCCGCCCTGTACATTAGTGGAATTAAAAATAGATCTAGAGCCTATATTCGGAGTTAATGTAATGTTTTCACACACTTATTTATTTATCGGTGGTAGGAGTATAATTGACTTTATGTCTTATCTGAAAATGTTCTATAAGAGGTTGGTATTGTTGGGCAAAAATGATTATTATTATCATCATCATCATTATTATAGATGTGAATATTTGATTTTTTCACTCATTCTACTACAGGATATTTCTCATAAAATTTTGGCAAAATATTTATTCCAGATTGTAACGTAAAACTATATATTTATATGAACTAGTTTGGTTTTCTATCTTACTTCGTGTGAACTTAATCAATACTATATTTTCAATGTCACTCTGTTTCACCGAGATCTAAATAAAACTTAACCAAGACCGATAAAAGTGTCACAATCTTCCAAAATTTGACCCATGTCGAAAACATAACTTCGGATGTAGAGATAACTATTCTATAATCAAGTTTCAATTACAACTTATAGCGAATCATTCCAGTCTAGGATTTGTTCTTAAAGAAGTGTGCAGAAAGGTCAGTAAGAATTATACTTCAGCCAATCCACTATTCTTCAATTTGAAAGTCCAGAATTTCGTGTAATGTTAGGTCGTATAACGTCAAAGCTTTTCTTACTTTGACAAAAATTTGTGTACATATAAATTTCAAAGTAGTGTGATACAAATTTTTAGTTGATTTCACACAAAAAAATCCCACGTTTCAAAGAGACACTGACCCTTTGTTCAACTGTTTAGAAAACACAATTCTCAAAAAAATAATTATTCATTATGATACTGAGGTTAGTATACACCTCATTATGACAACTTTTGATGGTAAACTCTGTCAATGGGAAGCGAAAACCAGAAAAGCCTTCAAAAAAGATTCCCGTTGGAGAAATTTAAAGAATCTGATTTCACACTTTCCACTTAATAAACAAACTTAATAAAAAAGTGAAAAAATCAATGAAAACAATGAAATTTTTTGATATTGAAATTTATTTGTATTCTCATTATTTAAAGTAACATAAAAATGATTTTTCTTAATTTTTAGCTCTATTTGTTTAAAAATTGTTATAAATAATTTTATTGTATTATGCTTTCTGAAAATAAAATCGTTTCTCAAAAAATTTTTTTCATTGCTTGAAAACGCATTTGTTGATTAACAATTTTCTTTGCCACTAAATATGAATATTGAGGAACGATTTTTTTCCAGAAATTTTTTCCACATTTTTCATAAATAGACTATGTTATATTTACATTTTCTGTATTTCTCTGGGATTCTACAAATTTTTCTTCTGAAATACTTTCCAATCTACTGAAAACGTGAAAAAGGAACACGCTTTGTTAAGACCTCCGAAAACAAACAACTCTCTCTTTTCCCTCATTATTCTCAAGTCTCAAAGTATGAATAACTTGTTGCTTCCTTGATTTTTTTCCAGATGAGGTCATTGCTTCTCTTTCTTCTGGTTTCTGTGATCGTGAATGCAGCCCTAGCAAGAAATCTGGTTAAAAGAAGTAACTGCTGTTGCGATGACTACAGGGAATGTAGCAGTTCCTGCTCTACACCTTGCAACAGACCAAGAAACTGCAACAACAATTATAACCGGTCTCCTTGCAACAACAATCAAGTAGAAAAGGAATCAGACACAGTTCCCGTTTTGATACCTTTCCCGTCAACCTCCAATATACCACAACCAACACCTGCTGAAGGAACCATAGTAAACAATACTAATATTAGGAACGACACCGTCAGTTTAACTATTCAGAATACCATCGACAATATCAACAACATTTCTATACCGATAACCGTGAATTCTACTAATGAGAACACAGTCGTTATACATTTCCAGAGGGTTCCTGCTGAAAATCCTGAGGATGAAATTGTACCAACAGTAGCTCCCTCTAGTGTCGACTGCTGTTTAGTTGTTACTCCTAGGGCGTGTGACAAGAACGGGAGGAATTGTCGGGAGGGTAAAAGGCAATGGGTATGTTCGGCAGTTTGTAAGGGAGCAACAGATATTGGTAAGTATTTTTCCTAAAGGAAATTCTTTTCCCAATTCAGCGAGACAGTGATGTCATCGTATCAGTCAGGTTGCTTCTCAACTAGCCCAGGCAACCAGAGTGTACCAAATTGTCTCGTGGTGTCCTGTCACCCAGTTAGTTAGGCAGTGAGCCAATCAGAGTGAATTGTCACGAAGCGTCCTCAAACTGTCACGCAGCTCGCTAGTTAATCAGACCGCATGCTCTGATTAACTAGCAGAACATCGTGGCGGGAGATTTGAATTTTCTGTGAACATAAATAATTCAAGCAGACAGACGACCACGCGTAACCCACGAGACAGACCACCTAGTCACGTGGCGCACTTACGTCAGTCCATGTTTTTGCTCAATACATTTTTGTTTCATGACGTCATAAAAAAGTTTTCGTTGGAGAATTGAACGCAGGTAGTTGATCGTAAACTTTCTTGGTTTTTCCCCACTCTCCTCCTCCCCCACTCCTCCTCTTACTTTCGTTCGATAGTAAGAGAGGGAGGAGGCTATTAACATCCGCACTGTTACCGTACATAAGTAAACAGAAGTAAATTCACTCCCGTCGGTCTCTTTGATGTTTCGGTTCGAGATTTTATTTTTTGCTGGCATGTGGCGTGGCAGAAGGGTGTCGGCTAAGAGCTGTTGTGCACCTCTGTACGGGGTTCGATCAAAAAATATGTGACCATGATATGACTTTATCATTGCTACGAGGAGCTCTCAATAAATTTCTCATATGATTGTGTACTGTTTAGGAATTGATAAAAAATAAGACAAGGTGGTAAAATAAACGTATATTTCATGTAGTAAGATTATATAATTTAAGACAAAAGCATATGCTAATATATTTTGAAGGTTTTTTAGAATGACGAGTTTTTGATTTTTTTTTAACATTTGTTTTCAAATTTCTATTGGCAAATTTCAAAGTATAATAAATTCTTACCTTTGTGAAAAGAGAAAATGAATAATCCAAAGGAAAATTATCACAATCAGTGGCACATACATTGTTGAATTGATTAAGAAATTCTGTCTCTAGATGAATGATACATTGTAAAATGAATCTGGAGGCATATATAAATTTCCAAACTGTTTGGTTACTGTATTATTACATGCCTTGAAATGACCATATGCCTACATTTGTTTCATTCAGTGTCGTACTAGCCGCCGTGGCAAAATTTGTACATACTTCTCATGAAAGTTTTTTTAAACATTTTCTCAAAAACATAGCTCAAGCTGTTGCCTTCTGGAGTGGCTAGATTTCTATAATCATTTGTCTCTACTCTCAAAGGTTTTCAGGGATTTTTTGGAACTTCCACAGGAATCTTCATTCTATTTATGTCTGCATCTGTAATACTAGATAAAATCTCACTAGTATCTTCTAGACCAGGGGTGTCCAAACTACGGCCCGCGGGCCAAATCCGGCCCGCCAGTGTCATCAATCCGGCCCGCGATAGCCAATGATTACCTAATTCTTGTTACTATTGCTGTGATAAGTTGAAGAAGAAAACACAGAATGATAATTACTCTGTTTTATTTACTTGCAAGGTAAAACCTAACGACAGAAATGATGACAAAGAAAACTTAAGTATCTAAGTTTAAGCATATTAATAACTACAAGTAAATAGTACCAAAAACAGAAAACAACCCACGAGCAAATTTATGCAAATTATCAAATTGTTCCAGTGGAAGACTCTAATAAAATTCCAACAAAGATGAATTTTAATAAGCATATCACTGCACCGTAAATCAATAATTTCCATTTATACTTCCGGAGCCAGGGTTTCAATGTCAGAATCAAAAGGATTTTGAAAAAGCTTAATTTCATTCGCATTGACATCAAAATCTGAAAAACGGTATCAAAATTTATCTTCAAAGCACTCAAAGTTTCGATTGCCAAATTGACGGGAAATTCAGTCTCTGTAATGTGGCTGAATATTTCACATGTTTCAAAATGTGTGGAACATTTTTCAGGTAATTGCGATTGAAATAGTATTATTTTCTACCTGAAGGATTTGATATTGGTGTATAAATCAGGGAGAAACTGATTTTCTCCTTGCAATCTCAAACTGAATTCGTTCATATGATTTGTCAAATCGACATAGAAGGCTAACTTCCACATCCATTCACTATTTTCTTTTCTCTAGCATTGAAAATGCTAGAGAAAACCACTCTCATGAGTGGTTTTCTCTAGCATTTTCAATGC